>VZSF01000108.1:109963-130637 GCA_013398295.1 Chionis minor | reverse complement strand
GGGAAGGGAAGGGAAGGGAAGGGAAGGGAAGGGAAGGGAAGGGAAGGGAAGGAAGGGGGAAGGGAGGGAGGGAAAGGGGAGAAAGGAAGGGAGGGAGGAAAGAAAAAAGAAAGCTTTTACTCATTATGTGATCAATTCCAATGTCTTGCACAGATAAGAAGCGTTCGCAGAGAAAAAGATTGTGTTGTGTGGAAGAAAAAATGCTGCATGATATTCAGAAACGTGCCTTTTATTCCTTATACTGCTTGACCTTCAGTGCACTTGATCGTAATTTTTTTCCAGAATCTGAAGTGCTTCCGAGACATGGCTTTTCTTTTGTGTCTTTTCTGACACAGAACACACAAGTGTATGTAATATATTTCCAATAGCAAAGCACTTACACCCTGCAGAAAGGAAATGCTTATTTAGAATATTCTGGTATTTGCATGTATCAAGGTGCAAAAATAAAGAGGCATGTGATTTCAAATAGAGACATAAAGTAGTGTTTCTTGAGAGTGTCCTTGAGTGTTTATAAATGATTAATACAGTGAAAGAGAAAGCATGCTTGCTTATGTATCATCTGTTTCTTATAATCTCCTTATCCTACCACTGTGACAATAACCGAGTGTGATACTGGGCCTGATTTTACATTTTATGTAATGAGTTATATGCTGAATGCAGCTAATGTTTTTCTAGAACACACAGTCTTTAGCTGATTATTTACAATCTATCAGCAACATTTTGAATCGGCAGCACTACGAAAAAGGCAATAACTCCCTGGTGGAACAAGTGCCAAGCTAGGAGCTCTCAGGACTGAATAAAGAATGGGGCTACTCCCTCAAAGCTGCTTATACAAAAGTCCTACATGAAATTATGTCTATTCACACACACTTTGTGGGATTGCACATGTAAACTGTGCCCTCAGCAGTGTCTGTTAGTATTCAAGAAGGTCCTCTGAGTTTACACTGTGATTCAGCTTATATCTGATGCTCACTCTTGTCTAATTACGGCAACTTTTACCCTTTAATACAGCAAAACTGCTTTTGGAAGTCTAATGATACCACAATTAACAAACAACGAACTCACTCATGTTCTTTATGCTGTGTGTGCATACATCAACCAGTTTCGTATACACCTTTTGAAAAAAAGAGTGATTGTTTGTTCTAGGCTGAGTTTTGAAGCATGGTTTAGGGCACAGACCAGTTAGAAAACATCTGTAAAACCTGTGCATTGTGTTACCATCTTTGGAATTACTAGATTTAGTTGCTGGTTATTTTCTCGCCTTGTCCAGTTTGTGCTGAATGTGTTCCTTAGCAGAATGTCAGCGATGTATGAGAGCAGCGAAAAGAAAAGGAAAGGAAGAAAGTAAGTAAATAAATAAGCTCTCTGAAATTCCAGAGCAGTTCAATGCATTGACCCCCCCCAAAAAATTGAAAAACATGTCATACAAACGCACATCTGTTCTTGGAACTACAGAAACTTGTCTGAAAGGGGAAGCCAAAATGTATGATATTAGAAACCACAAGGTGTCTGAATTTTCAGGAAATTAAAGGACTTTGCTCTCGGCAGCTCCCCTGTCAGGTCTGATACTCAGTATTTCGATTGCAGCTCTCTCTCTGCTCCCCCCCAAAAGGAGTAATCTTCCAGCTGTAATTAGTGGCCAGCTTTTAGTAACAAGCCAAACTTTATGCATTTTCTTTGGAAGCTTAATACCTCTACCAATAATGCACTCACGTCCATCACATTTGTCGATACATGGTGCTAAAGTGAAATTAGGCAGAAAATAGCTGTTAAAGTGAATTGTTTTGTTGTCGCCCCTTCTTGTCTCTCGTGCATTTTCAGAGGTCCTTGATGCTGGCAAAGGCAGAAGAAGGAAAGCTAAAATCTCCCCTCTCCCAGGAAAAACATCTTTTTCCGCAAAGTTTGCCTTTGCTTAGGTAATATGTCTGGAAAGAAGTCTTTATGATTAGCAGTAGCTGGCGGTCTGGACAGACCCTTAAGCTAAAACGTGTATGGATTATTAAATAGTCTTTGGACATGGGAAAGCTATAGGAAGAGGGAAGGGGGCTGCTTGTTTAGGCACGCTGAAACCTCCGACCAGGACCGGAAGGTCAGGCAACGGCAGTGAAAGCGGCAATTGCAACGCGCTGGCAGAAGGAGGTTTCACAACCCGCGTAANCCGGGGCCGGCGCCGGGCTGGCTTGTGTGCTGGCACCGCAGCGACCAAAAGCATCGCGACACATGGGAATTTCCGCCGCCTCCCCTTCCCCTCCCCTTCCTCCCCTCTGGGAGAAAAAAAAAAAAACCAACCAACCAACCAAACCACAAAAAAAAAAAACCCATCCCAAAACCAAACGGTAAGGTACGTGATGCCGCTGTGGGTGGGGTTGGCTCTCTGGAAAGCACTTCGGACAAACGGTTCCTGCCCGGTGGTCCTGGGGTGTGACCTGCGCGGTCACACGTGTTCGTGCATGTGTGCGTGCGTGGTACTGCTCTCCCGGGGACCCCGCGGGTCATTTTTACAGTGCGAGCTTATGTTTGTCCCCATTACTTCCACAAATAAACGTTAATAGGCACGAAGGCTGCAGATCAAGTCTTCAGCCAGGCAATTCCTGGTACAAAGCATACCTGCATGGACTCTGAACTTCAGTATAGGTGCGTGATTGTTTTACCTCCTTCTTCTCTGAGCCTCTCTGTGGTCGTAAGACAAGGATATTGTATAAAAACGTAATAGTATGAAACACTGCAACTGAGGCTGCTATATTCTCTATTCTGCTAAGCAGCAAAGTCTGAATATCAATAAAAACTATTTTTCAAAAAGAGGTTAGCGTTTGGATGGGGAGAGGAACTGGGGGGTACTTCACTTTTTTCCAAGGGAGACTGAAAAGGTATCTAAAAAATCAGTTCCACACAAGGTAACCACAACTGCTCCGATTTTCTACAGACAACTGTGGAGCCTTAATCCAGACAAATATAATACCTGAAAGAAGCTGTCTATTTCTTCAAATTATTGTATCTTTGCTTGTTTCCTACTGTGACCAGGCAAAAGCAGATTTCTGCTGCACCACAGCTTAGGTAGCTTCTTTTATCGAGGATTTGTATTTCCAGTGGCGTGTAATGGACGTTTAATTGTAAAATAATAAGACTGTGTCACCTGCCAGTCAATCGCTGCCATCAACCTCTTTTGTGCTTGGATCAAGCGCTTGCACAACAGAGAAAGTGACAGCAGCAGGGCACAGTGACAAAGCTGTAGTTTGCACCGAAAGAAGACCGAGGCCCAGAGAGACACTGCAGCTACAGAAACAGCTGTCTTATCAGCACATTGCAGAGATGGCGATGGCTCAAGAGGTCCTCAACAGATAATGACTCGAATAGGTTTGCAATGCGCCAAACTTCACACTTGATAAGACCAGCCCAGTGTAGAGAGCAGCAGAGATCCAGCTCTATTCTATTTTATCTGTGCTGTAAATTAAGAAATTAAAATTCAGGTGGCACAGCCAGCATGTTGCTGATAATCCAGTGAAGTATACTGTCATTAGGATGTTTTCAGCAAAGAGAAATAGGTTTCTCTTACTTGATGCTGCTTTAATAAAAACACTTTTACATCCCCATCGCAAATTGCTGTCCCAGCAGTACCTGACCTGGGGTGGGGGTTCCTCATCTGTTTCACTGCTGTGACATGTCTTTGAGTCCCAGAACAAGCTATTTATTTGGCTGTCAAGTTCTTTACAAAGGACAAAACACTTCCACTTTGAAACTGCAGTAGCTTATTTTCAATTCCCCATTTGCTCTGCAGGAAAAGGAACTGCACTGTGATTTTTAATAAAAAACAGTCAAGCTCACATTAAAGCACGCAAGCTCAATTCTGTAACAGACAATAGAAGCATGTGTTTGTGAGCACAGATAAACAAAAAATAATTGCTGATATGAAAAGGATCTATAATGACCTTTGGAATTATTCACTTGACAAAACATAAGCCATAGTACACACCAAGACATTTTATAGGAGCAGAAAAATTCTGTTTCAAACCATGTTTTTTGATTGACTGATGGCATCAGACTAGAAGACTGTAGCTCCACCTTTTTCCAGCAGAAATGCTTAGTTTAGACTGAGTTCAGCCTACCTTTGATCTGGGTTTTTTTTTAAGAAAGCTTTGTGGAAAATGCATTTAATAGGAATGTAGATGGAGCACATAACCTGAGGTCACAGAGCACTATTTTGTATAGAAGGGTTGGCTGAGTTCACTTAACTCCTTGTCATTGATTCCTGAAGAGCAAGAGTAACTGTATAGGCTTGTAAGCCATTATGTTATCTAATTTTGGCCATTAAGGCTAACTTTCCATCTTCTTTGGATAATAATTTAAGACAAGGTTAACTTTATTTCTTAACAAAAGACAAGTTGCTATGTACTTATGCCAAGAAGAACATGAAACTTGAAGAGAAACATAAAGACTTACCTCTCAGACTTGTTAAATGGAGGGCAGCGAGGCGATACCAGTTCTATCTGCCTGATAATCTAATCACACGCATTTGGCCTTCACCTGCCACTTAAACATACCTGGCAGGGGGAGCTAGCGAGGAAGAAGAGGAAGGGGAGTAATATGGACCCAGAAGATCACTCATTTCGTTCATATTTTAAGTCAGTACACTTCCTCAGAGACAAGAGGAAAGGCAGAATAGGGTGGGGTGGGAAGGGAGGCATCTTTGGCATATGCACTTTACTGGAAACACCTCTTTGGCCGTCCCTGAAATTTGGGGGCCTTTCTAATGGCGTGGCAGAGAGTACAACATCAAGGTGACCGGGAGAGAGCAGAAGGCAGATGTGGATAAGGTCAAATTTGTGCAGCAACTTACGTGGACTATGTGGTTTTAGCACATGCAAATTAGCGCCAAGTGGCTATTCCAAAAGCAGGAAAACACTTGGTTTTTAAGACGCATTTCTGTAGCTCACAAGTAGGTAGGTAGCTTAATGAAGGTCACAAATCAGAGAACTCACCTATAACAATTTGCCCTTGCCCCTTCTCATTTGTGGGGAATATGTAACCGGAGCCTGAAGTGATGGATACCCTTGCCAGTGAAGCGCTGTGTAGATGTGAGGAGAAATAACCTTGCGTAAAAGAGACAATCAAAAGCAAAAACGTAATCAATATTTTTAATGCTGTTTGTTATCCAAAAATAACAAGTCCTTTTAACTTCCCCAGTGAATCATCCCAAATACTGTCAATTCAGTTAGATTAGACCTCCACCGTAACAATAAGTTTCTCCAGGAAAAAAAGATGTATGGTTATAAACTTACTGTAATTAGTATATACTCTCATGATATTAAAGCTATAGGAATATTGACTTAAAAGATGGATTTTTCTTTTTCAAAAGCCTTATTTGTTTTCATTTGTTGAGGGAAAAGCACGTATTACACAAAGATAGCTTTTTTAGTATGCCAGCATATTTCCTGCTGACAGCATAGTGGAGTAAAATAGTGGCTGTTGCTGCTATTATTTTATTGAAAAAGTCCTTATAAATTCCTGAGTGTTTGTGTAATATGTAATTAGATAATTTTCAGATAATCAGATCACATGCGTGGTAGATGGAATTTTTTGACCTTGTAAAGCAATTCTTTAAATAGATTCCACATCATTTTAAGTATCAACTTGAATCTTTTGTTTGATTCAATTAAGATAATATGAACCCAGATGGCAATTATGATTCAGCAGAGGTACACATGGTGTTCTGCTCTAACGTGTAAGGGTAGGAGTTTAGAAGGTGTATGAAAGTAGTACATTTTCCTCCTCCTTCAAATAAAGTTCACCTTTTTTTAACATGCACGTACTATAATTGTTCAGTGGTGGGGAGTGTATTACTATCGATAGTCTTAAGAAGGGATATTAAAAATGCTCTTTACTTAGCATTATGTTAAAGGCAGTTGCCTCCTTTTCCACATGTACCCCTTCATGCTTGTCACATAACTGCACCCAGTTCTTCCCTTTTTTTTTTTTTCACTTTTATATGTTACTTATGTTACAATTTTTTAATAAGGAAGTGGCTCAATATTCAACAGCAGTAGAATTAGACTTTGCTGATTACTCCTTGCAAAACCTATGAAGATCAAATCTCTCTTCCAAAAATTACTTCCCTTAACTTACACTGATCATCAAGATTTCTCTTTGAAGGATCAGGGTAAAAATTACCTAAATAACTACTTTTCTTCTTTTTAATGTCAAAATTATTCACTTGTGGATGACTTAATGGTCTTTTGCTGGTGCTGGCCTAGTTTTCTGGTCTTTAAATGCTGGAGGTTTTGTTTCTTTTGCTTATACAGTTCAGTTTTTTGCATCAGAAGTATTATGCATAGCTCTGTATTACTTTGATTCTGCTGGAGATGAGTCATCAGCAAAATCCAGACCATAAATGATCATGTAGCT
This sequence comes from Chionis minor, assembly GCA_013398295.1. Lineage (NCBI taxonomy): Eukaryota > Metazoa > Chordata > Aves > Charadriiformes > Chionidae > Chionis > Chionis minor. Next base: position 124,238 of record VZSF01000108.1, on the reverse strand, counting down.
GCAAATATCTAAAAGGTTATTCAAACTAATAGTAAAGTACTGCACTGTAATATGGTTTAGGGGAATAAAATATGTGATAAAATTACAGCAAATTATTCTCATGATGTCATGGACATTTACTCATTGCTGAAAGTTCTCCTGTATATCTCGTCATTAGGTAATACATATACATGCTGCAGAATGGGTTTAAAGGTACTATATTATTTCCTTTTTTTAAACAGAAATTCAGGAGAAGCGAGAGTTCTCAGACTTATTTCTGCTTCTTCATTCAAAAGAAGCCCCCAGAATGACAGCGCGAAGAAAAACAGGAACAAATTGTTGGGCAAATCCTATTTTCTACTACAATCATAGAGTGTTGCATCAGGCAGAGAAGTAGTACACATTTATTTTTATAAGTTTGTTTCCACTGCATTCTCAAGGGATAAAAAGGAAGCATAGTGTTAATTATATTACTGTAAAACAAGTATACAAAAATATATCTAGAGAATACCGAGTGATAGTTCGTTGCCAAATGAATGGCTGTATCAAATAAGGACCTACTGGAGTGTGTCTTTTAAGGTCAAGATAGTATTCCTGTACATGTTTTGGAAGATGGAACATAGTGAATGGTTATGAAAACTGTGGACTGCAGCAAGCAGAACGATTATAAACATTTGGCAGTTAAGTGCTGAATACAAAATGATCTTTTCAGTACAGAAGGAGCTTACCAGCAAGACAAAGCTCAATAAGGACAAGCAGCCAGTGATTGTAAGGATTGTAAAGTAAGATCATAATCAAAGGTGCAAATGAAAACCACAGAATAACAGCAGTGCTGAAGAAGGGCCTGTAGGATACTCCTGCATCATATTGGAAGAGTCATGAGACCACAATGTTGCAAGAAAGAGGGATTTCACACTGAGACGTGTAAAGAAGAGCGTGATTTGCAAAGATGCACATGAATGCCTTTCTTGTTTGACATTGATGAAACAAAACCAGAACACTATGTCCAATCTTTCCATGTGTTAAGAAAATTGGAGACAGCCCATAAAAATTGTTTTTAAAGTAAAGTTTTCAGAAAACATGACCTATGAATATATTTTAAGAGGTAAATTGCTTAGAAACTGGAACAGTGACAAAGGATATACGAAATTGCTTTTAGAAGTAATCATTATTGGCAGATTATACCCAAATAGTTTTCATGTGCATTTTAAGTTTTTAAAAAATGAAAATGGCTTAATTCACAACACATAAAATCCAGTTTAACAACTGAAAATATTTTCTAAGAGTAGTTAAGTACTGGACCACATTGCTTAAGCAAGTCGCTGAGGTTCAAAGTTAGATACGTACTTTATTTTTCCTCAGAGAAATAGGACAGATTATTTGATGTCTTCAAGATCCGTAGGGATTTACACTGCTGATTATTTTAATTCCCCCCCCCGAAATGAATAAAGTTCTAAATAGTGCTTTTCCCTTTATGTCTTTTATAATCAATTGAATCTTTGAGGAAAAAAAAAAAACAAACAAAAAAACCCCAAACACACACACACACACACCCCGCCAAGAAAGAAATAGATCTGATAGACGATAGGCTGTGGAAAAAAGCTGTAAAGTAGTAAAGAAGTTCTCTACACATTTTGCCTTTTTTGTCAATAAGCATTGAAACCAAGCAAATACGAGTCTGATGAACAAAGCTATTTGCATTCTATCATTTTTTCCAGATGAATTCAAAGACTGATTGTTTTTTTGATCTCCTAGACCTCTATCTTCAAAGTGCCTTTCAGCGTTTGGCTGTTGATTTTTAATTTGCTTTTTTTTGGTCCACTTGAGACATGGGAATCCAGAATTAAGCTAGCTGCTGACAATCTACATTCTGAAAAATCATGCATCATAATTCCTTTCATAATTCCCATTTGGACACTTAAAAATGGTGACATATTAACTTACTAATGAAAGCTTTGGGCTAAAACCCTCTGGATCAGTAGCATAAATGCACATACCTACCAAATTCCATCTCTATGAGGAGGGAAAATATCTACATTTTAGACATCATTATCAGACATGATCAGCAATGCTAGAGATGCACCTCTAATCTGTAGAATGCAAAACTACAATGAGAGATCTGCTTTTTACATTCAAATAACAAAATCCTGAAATATATGTGATTAAGGGCCAGGATTCAATTTTCATGGGCTAGAAATAGGTCCTAATGACAGGAACTAGTTTTTCAGAGTACCTTCTTGGTAGTGTAAAAGTCTGCTAGATTTTCCTCCCAAATGTTTCCACAATCATAACTAGGTTATTTTCTTCATCCTTTACAGGAAATGGAAGATACATTATGAGACCTAAATATGACTTAAATAATGTAATATTTAACAGAAAACGGAAAGTGAAGTCACATCATGTGTCAAGAAGCTGAAAAATAGCTGTCTTGCTAATTAAATTTGCATTCTAAACCTAAGACCTGCTTTCCTCTTTCAAGCCGCCTTTAACTGTATAGAACCTAACTTTTCTTTTTTTTTTTTTAATGTATTGACAGGTAAAAAAGGAAGAGAATTAGTATCACAGGATGACTGGATATTGTCTTTTAGATTCTGAAAACATATTGCTCCTTCCCAAACACATGAGATGAGATCCACATTTCCAATGTGCATGGAAGAGTACGAAAGCAACAAAAACGATTAAGCCACAACTATTAAAAATCCTGTAAAAAGGCTTATTTAATCTTTCCACCCACATCCTTTTTCCTCTTTTCCCCCGCATCTTGAGAGTGACAAGATTTATACCAGATGTATTTATCCTAGCTAGCACTAGTGCTCCTAGCTGCTACAGTAAGACAAAAGGTAAACAGCAGGTTACTCTCCAAATAATTATTTAATACTTGCTGGCTACAGATCCTCCTTAATCCTTGTAGAACATCCCTATAGCTGTCATTGAGCATTCAGAACAAGAGTACAATAATTGAACTGCGAAAGTTACATCCTTCTTCTCACTTTATACCACTCAGACGTGTGGTATCTATTTGCCTTCAAATGGGATCTTATTAGTTCTCCCAGTCTTGCTTTTATGTATTCAGATCCCCGTTTCTTCAGCGTCTTCAAATAGGCTTCCTTGTATTTTTCTATTTTGAGTGGGTGGTTCAGGTCTGAAAAGCCTACTATGCAATAACTATGCAAATGAGCATTTTGTGTCATGCAAATACATTGTGTAATGTGATGTTCAGGCAGTCACTTATTCTTTGGCATTTTCTGTTTGCAATAATTGCATTTTCTGTAGAAGACTAAGACAGAGGGATGAACTATTGATAAATTGTACCTTTGTAGAGTCACCATAGTTCCGACATAGTGCACACCTTAAAAGAATCAATATTTAAATGCATAGTTTGATGAAGATGGTTTATTAACGTGCTGCCCACTTCCACAGCATGGGATAAAAACGCTATTAAAGCAAAAGATTTTCTCATTACAGCCTGTTCTACAGCATCATCACATAGTTTGCCATAACTTGGTGCTAACTTGTGGCAATGCTGCGGCACCCCGCGTCTGGAAGGTGTGAGTAGAAAACAAGCAACACCACCAACTGGATGGGCTGCAAGTGTGAGGCAACGTCTTCTCTACAGAGAGAAAACTGAGGTATTCAGGAACAGGAAAATAAATGACTGATGAACATATTTTAGGCTGTAGGTATTTGAGTTGGGAGAGATGGCCTTGTTTACACACAAGAGAGAAATCAGCAAGAAACAGAGTCTGAGTATCTAAGAAACCACATAACAAATTCTAAAAAAGGAGCTGTTACCCTAGTTAAGCTTGGGGTGGGAGAGGTTTAGACCAGGGAGGCAGAGAAGTGTAGACTGAATTCAGAACAGAACTCTTTCATTCTTCAGAACTGAAATTTTCCCCTGGAACTTCATCCTCATGCTAATAAAAGGGAAAGAGGAGGCTCAGCCCTTCTTGCATCTCCAGAACACGTGAGAATAATTGATCTAGTTATGCTGTTTGGAGACATTTTCTAACATCTCTCATCAGTCCACAGGGCTATGGGTTTCCTGGTTCTTATTAACACAAGGAGTAACGAGGTTATTTGAAAAAAGAGAAAGCTGGGGTTAGTCTTTATATAATTGCCACTTGTCGGACTTTCTGTCCCCCCTATTTCCTTTCCTAACTGCATTGTAAAGTGGTGATTCAGCCATACCCAAGTATTGTCTTGAGTAGTCAAAATGCTTTGGACAGAAAGAAGAGATAACTACAGGTCTTTACGCTTTCCTATTTTCCCTTAAAAACAAAGATACAAACCCAGAAAATGTTTGCACAGTCCCAGTGAGTGGTCAGAGTGTTTTCTTCCTTGCTTATAAGTTTTGCTGCTGCTGTGGAAAATTACTTTTGTCATTTCTATTTGGTTAAGGCTTAGGCGTAGTGTTGTGGAGCCTTAACACTGTGGAAACTTCAACACATTCTTTGCTCTCCTTGTTATGGTAATCTTACTAAGATAAATGGAAATATTTATAGTGTATGAAGTCAAACGTGCAGAACACTTCTCATCTACTTACCTGCCAAGAAGTTGTATTACTTAACACTATACATGTACCATTTTGCATGAGATAATTTTTGCACTGTATGTAGGAGCTGTTCCCAAATGGAATAGCAATGTACACCAAAAGCACCATCTCCTTCCTTTTGCAGTTCCATATGAGAAATAAAATATTATTGTTGCTTTAAGGAACTGCTTTAGTAATCATAAGTCAAATGCTTCAATGTAAATTGTAATAAAGATATTTTTGAATTGTTTGAGAAGCAATAGATATTTCATGAATTATTCTGACATTATGTACTGTGAAACATCTCTTTATTCTTACTATGCTTCCCTTAGGTTTCAGAGGACAGAAGAAAACTGTCTAGTCTTACATTGTTTAACTCCTATCATGCTGGTAATTTTTAGTTAAGCCTTTTATTTGTTCTTGCCTTGGTTTGACTACCATTATCTGTACTAGGTTTAAATTTTCTGTGCTTNCCCCCCCCCCCCCCGCCAGTTCATAGCACTCTGCAAAAAAGACTTGAGAATAAAGATACCGTATTTTAAAAATAAACTCTCCTCAACAATGTACCTAGTCAATTTATATTCATGGCTGTAAGTACTGAGGCACCATCTCCATCAATTTCTTTATAACATCACAGCTAATTTATTAGTGTTTACTGGTTCTCTAAGAATATTTTCTATTTCTACAAATTTCAGTTCTAAATTAAACAAGGCAATCACACTAGAGCAGACAATGTAAAGTTAAGATCAAGTATCTACCACGAATAAAGCAAAACCTGAAAACTAATAAAAAGAAAGCCAAATACAAGCTACAGTTGTTTTCCATTTTAATGAGGTGGTTCTAACACGGAAAATTATATTTTGGAATTCATTACAAAATATTCTACTTTTGCACAGCTTTCTTTCAATGCTTATTTTGCATATGTTTTCAATACCTTCCCCATGTTAATCTGGTTTAAGATACTTACTCTGAATCATAATGTAACAAGAAGTAAATGTAAGCAAGTTATTGCAGAACTTGCATAAATACTTCTCCAGCTGTAGAATCTCAGAATATTTTATAGCTAAACATATATAGTGTGGCTAGTTTGCAATGAGGACTATGAAGTACCATTTGCTATTGTGAAAATGCACTGTCTACAAAGAGTTTGGTCTGAGAGCGATATGGCATAATCCATACAAACGTCGTTATGCTATAAACTCACTAGTGCAGAAACAAATGCTGAATAGTTTAGAAAGCAGATATGCAATTAAGCTACCTCAGAAAAGGTAACACATTTAGAACACAGATATAGTGGTTTGCTTAATAAACCACTTACAAAAAGAATCAATGCAACATTATCTTCCTATGGTCTGCTTTCCTAAGGCCACCTCCTACTTCCTTCCTTGTTAAGTGCATGACATCTTGCAAATAAAAATTTGCATTCCCAGCAATGGGAAAACTGAGTTCTAAATACACTTATAGTTTGATTTAATATGAATTCATATTTGATGAGAGAGGATGGAAAGCAAAGCAAAGAAGCAAAACTTTGAGATAGGACTCACATTTCAGGATTTCCTGAACCCTGTTGCTCCGGGCTGAGCTGTGGTTTTTAGGCAATAGTCACATGATCAATTGTTTCTTGATAATGAATGAAAAGCAGGTGACAGCTCTGATAAACTCATAGATTAGCTGCTTTTATCATCAGTCAGCTATTCTTTACCTGCCTTAGGGATAGGACTGATCTCGGCGTCATCATTCTTCTCTGGGCAAGTGATTTAATTTTCCTGAGCAGCTGCGCAAGGAAAGGCACTGCTGCTGCCTCTGGAATCCTCCTGCCCCAGTGGGGCACGGGAGGGAGGGAGGGAGATGCCATTTGGTTTGGACAAAAGTGAGGAACTGGTGCGGAATGAGGGAAATGGAGAAGAATGTAGATGCAGTATCAGGCCTTTGGAGGAAGCAAATGACGTTTTCCTCTGAAAGCAGTTTTCAAAAGGAAAAGCACCTCGGCTATTGCTGAGCCGTACTGCTGCTGTAAAACCCAATCCAGGTCTGCATGCCACAGGCACACAAGGATATTTCCTCCCAGGTGTCAAACTTGTTGCTGTGGCTCCTGCCTTACGCGGCGGACTCGAGTTGGTCCTATGGGACACTGTAGCTGGGGGTGAAACTGACCCGAAACCGTTGGTGGTGCTGAATACAGCTGCTCTATAATACAGAGAGCAGTCTATGCTCCTGGCAGCCTGCTGCCTGCACGCTGGCATTTGTACCCTCTGCCTTTCGGTCTCAAGGGGGTGTCGAGCACACTGCTGATGCTGGTTTGCAAGAGGGAGTGCCCGACTCCCAACGCTACACCAACAAAACTGCAATCGGTGGATGTTTCAGCTCTGTTCTATGTGAAACAGACTTCTTTTTTTTCCTTATTTTTTCCCCCCTCCTCCAGGCTGTAGACCCTGCGATTTTTCTCTCAGCTTAGACTGCTGTAGCCAAAACGCAGTAACATTCTGGACAAGCTAGAAAGACAGGAGTTGACAGAAGTTTTGCTTCTATAATTGATGGGAAGGAGTTTCTGATGATCGTCCAAGTTTAATCTCTGCTTTCATAGAGGTGTTTAACTTTAAGAAATAAAAATCCACATTCATCCCTTTGTGAATTCCTACTTTTTCCCTGGTCATCTCCTTGGCATAAATGTGTCATGTGGGAGACTAAAGCTGTGAAAGATTCTTGCTTTCTTTGATGAAAGAACCAGGTTTTCAGACAGCTGCTGCAGTCTGTCTTTGAAGAAGAAACTGTTGATGGTACTGGTTTTTTACAGGTCCCCTTGAGTGGTACGCTGTGATTTATACAAAAACACTGCACTGATTGCCAGCACAAAGAAAGCAGTGGAGGACAAATGGCAACACATATGGTCAGTCTTCTTGCTGTAAATTGCAGAAGCTTCACTTCAGAAAACAAGTAGGGGAAAAAAAAAAGGTATTTACATTTGTAAGATAACAAAAGCATTAGAAGATCCGTGCAGAAATTTGAACATGTGAGTTTTTTAACCAATTATGTGAACTAAACAACTGGCTACATATTTCTAGGTCTTGAGAAACCTCTGTGCCTTTTCACAACTGTTTATGCCAGCGTTCATGGACTGCCAGATACTGCAGCATCTTGGTGCAGCTCTCAGGGACCTGTTTCTCTCCGACATTGATCTTCACTGCCGAATTTCTCCATTAACATTATTAAAATGGAATTAAACTGAAATTTATTACTGAAACAAATTCTGGAGACTCTTCTTGCCTAGCCCAGCTCATTCCAAACATCACTAGGTCTGACAGAGGTGAAGAATGAACCCACGGTCAAAGCTTGTATCGTTTGCCTATTTATTACCTCCTTCAGTCTCTACACTTGTGCCTGCTCTAACCTCTTTTCCTGCTCTCCCGTTTTTTTGCTTACTCTGATTTCTCATTGCTTGCAGAGAGGTCAGACCAGCAGATGCCTTGCAAAATAGCTGTCAATCTCCTTTAGGCTTTGTCCTCCAGAAGTGGCCCCAGCCTCAGCAGAGACCGCTATATCTTTTGCCAGATCTGGCCATATCTCTGACCTCTTCAGCTGACAGGAAGGGTCTGATCTCCTGGTTGGCAACCCTATTAGAGTTGGCCACATTTTGGCCACATTTTAGTGTCTGAAAGGAAAAAGGCTCCCCACTTTAACACCTCCTGTCATCTCAGTAAAGCGATGTTTAAATAACTGAACTGGCTTCAATGAACTGTAGTTGCCATTTTCCTGCTTCTTAGTGAGATAAAATGGAGATAATTATGAAGTGGATGAGCAGGTTTAATGAAAGCCAGTTTCTTTTGGTATATTCCTGAAGCAGCAATCATCATCTGTTTGGCTTTTGAAGAGCAACAATTATAATCACTTAAAATCCCAAGAGGAACAAAAATAGAACTTAGATTAGCATATAAAATATACAGCTGGATTGGGCAAGCCTATAAAAATCTGGGAAAATCATTCTAATTTGAAAGCTATTCAAAATCACAAGCAAAATGAGTTCAAGAGTATTTTACATGTTTCTTCCTTTCTTTTGCTTTTCAAAGTAGTAACATAACAACATTTATAGGATTTTCCTAAAACACGGAAATGAAAACCCAGTGCCAAGAAAGAGACCAAGTAAAAATAGGCTAAAGGTGTATTTTCAAAATAACATACAAAATTAGGTATTGTAACACCATCTTTAGCAGGTATTAATCTCCAAAAGCTCTGAGATAGCTGTATTGCAGAGCCATGTGCTATACTCCAGAGGTGAAAAATAAAAATATTGCTGAGACAGGTAGCTACATATTTTAGCTTCATCAGACAACTAAGCAATGACAATACTTAAAGGAAACTAACACAAGACAATAAAACAAGTTGCAAACAATGACAATAGCTGTGTACCATAAAACAATTTGAAGCCTTCAGTGATCACTTTAGATGGCAATTTTTATAGTTAAGACAAATTCAGCAATCAGTAAGGAAAATTGTTTTCCTTATACTGCAATGTCCACATTTCAAACTGTTACCTAATAATTTGAGCTTCTGGAAACAAATCTTCAGTAAACTGTGAACTCAAAGATAGAATTGCTTTTTTTAATACTACTGAATATGTAGTACTTTTAGTAATTTTGACTTGAAATACTACATCTACTTATTCTCAGTTAAGTAAGACAGTATGCAGCTGCAGGAACGAGATTCCAAAAAAACCTGACTTCCAAAATTTTTTTGTCGACAAGAACATGAGGAATTTGGGTTGCTTGCTATTTATAATACCAAAAAAAGTGCAAGCATATATTATCAGCATATTAAATATCTCCTAAAAAGACAGTTTTGCAAACTTAAGTTTATAGAATAGGGTGTGATTTTCATGCCTAAGGTTCTCTAGTATAGACTTTACTTAGAAGGTATTATGTGTTAGAGATTTTCATACCAAAGCCAAGCAGGTTCTGAAGGCACAACTGTTATTTCCATAAAGAAACTTCTGAAATAATAATTTAAAAAATCAAAATTAAAGGTTGCAGGATTTAGCTTCTACTACATTGTACAGAAAAACATTTGAAGATGGCCTGTGAAACTCCTGAATAAATTTATTTTTCTGCATTGTTCAGCCCTGTGAAGAGCAGCTTCAAGCAAAGGTCTGCCCTTCCATTTTCTTTCTTTCTTTCTTTTCTTTCTTTCTTTTTCTGTCTTTCTTTCTTTTCTTTCTTTTTCTTTCTTTTTCTTTCTCTTTCTTCCTTTCTTTCTTTCTCTTTCTTTCTTTTTCTCTTTCTCTCTTTCTCTTTCTTTCTTTCTTTCTCTCTTTCTTTTTCTTTCTTTCTTTTCTTTCTTTTCTTTCTTTCTTTTCTTTCTCAATTTCAAAGAGTTTTTATTGTTCCATTATCCTTAAATAGATACTTATTTTTATATGTGCTACTGCTTACTGTGACTGAGTAAGCATTCCTTCAGAAGCTTCAACTTCCTGAATGCTGTGTTAAGGCCAAAAATTACAGCACACTTACTCATCCTCTCTCTTGCTTTAAGGTAATACCAGCGAAGGCCCAGCAGGTCTTTTTGACAGTCTTCCCAAGCCATCTGTCTCATATTCTGCATGCTTGGGACAACAGAGTGTACCATGGGATGTAAAAAAAAAATCACAGCACACTCAGTGTAATGTGGACTCCAATGGTCACTCATTTTTAAAGAAATCCTAACTGAAGGTGGGGCACTAGTCAGGGAACAAGTTTCTTCCTCTCCTGCCAACAACAACAAAATTTGCATTGTATTTTTTTTAGTTTTTATTTAATTTTTTTACCTTGGTGTATATATGTATATGTAAAAATGTTATATTTCAATATGTATATTAAAACATTTTATGACATCTGAATTTAGTATTCCATCCTGCTTTAATGAACATTTCATAACTAGACAGACAAAATGAAGTCACAGGCACTAAGGTCTTCATGTAGCTCAGGAGAATTGAAACCTTGACTTACAGATAAATATAGGCTAAAACTAAGCATCCTGTACTCCCTGGGCCTTAGTGCCCACTCCTGTCACTCAGTTTATAAATTACCACTTCTGCAGGTTGTCTGAATGGTCAGTAGGGCTACAGGAACATGAAAGTGTGAAATTGTGCCTAGAGGCAATAACCAGCTTTACTTCAGACCATGCTAACCCCATCAGCTAAGACACAATGTGGAAAATGTAGTCACTGAAGCTGGAAATGCTTTATTCACATTAAATTGTGCTGTTGGAGGAAAAAAATATTGTTTGAAATTGTAGATTTGTCCCTATGCTGAGGCTAATGTGGCCATGCCTCTTGACATTGCTAATAACATTAAGTACTTTGACCTCAAGCCTGAAAAAAATTGTTCTCAGAAATGTACCAAATTTGCTCTTCTGCAGCCATAGATGACTCTGAAGATTTCATCTCTGGAAGAGAAATAGGTCTTAACTACCAGACTGAACATAAGCATCAGGTGAAGAGGGGAAGGGCATCTTCTCCTCATCACCCTGAGAAAAGCACACGGACCAACATCACAACACTACCAAAAGACTGAGCAATACCTCGTGCATTTCACAGAAAAGTCTTGTCTAGCCACAAAAACGGCATACTGTCTGCTCAGCAGAGTAACACCCTGGTCACGTTAACCGTGATTTTTGTACCTGTAATTTCTAACAAATGCAGCTCTATTTCTGCTAAGGTAGACTAGCCTGACTTTTTTTGTCACCAGGTCACCAAACAACACCCAGGGCAAGCAACAACTTGTGAAGCCGGCTTTCAAGAAAAACATAGCTTTGATGAATGACATTCTCTGCTGCCTAAATGATTCGGCTTCAATACAGATTCTTCTTCACAGATACTTATGCAAATTTTCTTCTAATGTCAGACGTCTCTCAATGCCTGAAATCTGGAGTACTCATCTTAGTATCACAAATACATAAAAAAGCAAAAGTTTGTTTTAAACTTTGAGGTTCTAAAAGGCTTAGTGACTTAAAGGGTAGTTCCTAAAATAAATATTTTAATGAGTTTTGCACTTCTATGATGCTTAAAAAAAATTAATTCCAAGGACTAGGCAAAATGACAAATGTTTGGTTCTCTGTAATAAATACGAGGCATGTGTATCCATGCAAGTGTATCTGCCAATACCCTGCTATAAATACAGCGTGGAAGCAGATTCAGGACACCAAGCAGTATTGTTGGGAGCATCAAAGGTGCATTTCTCCAAGAGCATTTCTAAAGTTTTGTTGACTTTACAGGCATGCAGAAATATCTGCAGGATTTGGGTCACCAGCTTTGAATTATCAAATGAATAAGCAAAACCAAATGAATTATCAAACATTCAAGTTAGGAACTGGCTTTAATAATATTTGTCCAAAAAGACCCAGCTAGATTCTAAACAAAACAGTGTGATTTTTCCATTTGTTATTTTTCTGCATGCAAAATCTTAGATGGCAGAAGACTTAATCATGCAATTACCTAACCTTAAAATTAGTAAGGTGCTGCAGTGACTTCCTGAATTAGGCTGACATCAATTCTTAAACGTTTCTTACACTTCCGACTAATGGACATCTGCATTATTTGAAGATGGAAACCCCGCAACAACTGCAATCGTATTTTTCCATGACTTCCAATCTGTTCTGTAAAAACGGGCAAAAGAGGGTCATTTAGAACTTTCATTCCCAAAATTTCAAACTTTTTTCTGGGGAGGAGACTCGTTACTGAAAAGCAGTTGTTGAACCAGTAAGCAGTTCAATATGAAATCATGCTTTGATTATATATGTCTGCAAAAAACCTCGTATCACAAATCAAGACTAATAAAGTCATACAAATGCTTTGGCAGATAAGAAAGCATTTGAACTGTGCTCATTTAACATGAATATCTTTCTGTATAATCATTTTACAGTAATAACCCTTCAAGATAAAATAAATGGACAATTATATTAAGGTGCTAAAACCAGAGATTCTTGTTACCTTGTTTTCTAAGTGTCTTAAGTATGAAAGTATTGCTGTAATTAACTTTTTTCTTCTGACAGAGTAACCATCCCGTGCCTTCTGTGCATTTTTGGCACATGATACCTAGCAAATGACAGGGACTTTTTCAGGTGATTTTATAAGGAAAGAATCTCAAAGCATTATTTAGAAACTCATGAGGAAGCAGAAGAGGGTGCTCAGGAACCTCCAGACAACCACCTTTACTTTAAATTTTCAGGAAAATCTTTACTATTTGATGCAGTTCTGGTTCTTGTGCCATTGCCTTTCAATTTGAATTCTCATTTTTCACACTAAGGCTGGACTTTGAAGTAAGAAAGTGTGATATTCACACGGATAGAAAGAATTTAAACTAATTTCCTACTTGCCTGCTGTAAGGTGTGTACACGGGTTTCCCGCCCCACCCCTTGCAATTTCACAGTTGTCTGCGTATATTTTGCTCACAGTCACTGCTCTAATTTTCAGTAACACTTCCGTCAGAACACCCCTCCATTATGTTCTTCGGGAAGGTAACATACACGATGTGTTTGCACGAGCACGCAGGCTTTTTTCCTAGGTGTTTCTACTCACAGAGAAACAAAGCTCTTCCTCTACTGCCGTCTACTCAGACTATCAAATTCTTAGCCACTGTCAAGCAAGATATTTCTATCAAATCTTGCATCTCCAAATCTTCCCGTTTTCCACCGAGTCCCCACCTGTGAAGTTATTGGCATTTGTGGAGAATTTCTGCAGGAAAAGTGAGCTCCCTTCTAGTTAGGGGAGTTTTCTGACAAAGTCAAGATCTTTTGCTCTCCACGCCGACCACTTTTCTTCTGCATTGTGCTTAAAAATATAATGGAAATACAGGGTAAGTGAGCCATTAGTGAAAGATATTTCAAAATTAGAAATACTTCTAGCACTTATATTCTGTGTGGTTGCTATAAAAGGAAAATATTAATACGTGTGGCGGATCCAGTTTCCTTGGAGAAACAGCCTTTCTGACAGAAAAAAAAAAACTGGCTACAGAAATATGTGTACAGTTTACCACCTGCAGTCTATTAGAATGGTTCAGCAAACTGCCACCAGCACAGGGTCAAACTCTGCTGAAGTAACTGTCCCTAACGAATATTAACCTGAATGTACTCATAGACTTGTATTTCATACATTACTGACTTTGTTAGAGGAAGAATAATATTTTTGAAAAGAAAATAAGACAGTTTGAGGCAAGCTAATACCTCCATGTTAATCCAGCTGTATTTGTGGGAAATATTAACCTAAACACTATTGCCTTTCGACAGACAATATTGAAAAAAAATATTAAAATACTGAAAACTTTTTTATGTTAGATGGAGTTATCTTAGGAAAATAAATCCTGTCTGTAGCTACAGCTACAAGTCTATAGCTTCTTCTTACCCATTGCAGAGTTATTTAGGCTACATGTAATCTCCGGTCACTTTCAATAGCAGACAATAGCCTAAAAGTGTTACCAGAACAGCAGCTAGATTTACCACTGCTGACAATTGCTTTAAGTAATGGTGAAGTTAAATAATACAGACTTAACAGCTACATTCTACAGAAATGATTCTGATATCCACAGGAAAAAGTCAGTGAAAGTTAATTATTGCTGTCTACCATGCAACATCAAATCTAACCTATTGCTAAATGTTGCAAGACTAGGAAAGTTACCGCAGGTACATGAAGTGAGGAACCTTCCTTTACTTGGCTCTTAAGCATCCAGCCTTTAAGAAGTAAATAAAATCAAAGAGATATGATTGAAAAATTAAACAAAATATAGAACACAATATAAAATA
>VZSF01000108.1:0-108659 GCA_013398295.1 Chionis minor | reverse complement strand
CCGCAACCCCGGCCCCGGCCCTCCCCATGCAATTGATTTGGTGCAACCGCATCACCAGCGCCACCGCTTCCCGCACCGCTGCCCCAGCGGGACTGGCTTCTCCTCCCGCCACCCTCGGCTCTGCCCAAAGCTGTTCCTCTGCCCCAGCCCCAACAGCTGGAGGTGGGGAGGCGTAACGCCGTCAGTTCCCTGAATCTTGTCCAAAATGCTTCTCCGGGAAGGTACTGCTTGTGCCTGGTGGGGAGGAAGGGGGTTCGCGTGGTCAAGTGCCGTGTGCTGTGTCGGCGGTCAACACGCACATCCAGCGTGTAAACTGCCATGTTTGCAAAATGCCCTGCCCTGACACAGCCTACCCCACCGGATCCTCCTGTCCTTCCCAGAGGTTGGAGTCACCCCGCTGTCACAGCCAGCCTGTTAGCCCATGTGCCGTGCAGCTGCGGAACCCATGGACACAGACACCGTTAGCTGGAAAATACTGGGCTGCTTCCCCTCTTGCCTTCCCTGCACATCCCAAACTCAAGACTGCTGCCTCCTCCTCCTTTACTCAGCAACTTCCCTTCGTGCCCCTGGGCTGCCCACTGAATTCCTGAGCTCTTCTCTGGCGGTCAGTCCCTGTCCTGACATAACGGTGCACCTCATCCCTTTGCTTCGTGGTGTGAGTTTGGATGAATCAAATCAAAAGGAGCTGGGCGTGCAGGGGAGAGTGACTGTGGATGCCTGAATGGGGGAGATCTAAAACCTATTTTGCTCTGTGGTGGCCTGGGGTTATTAGGTTCACCTCCTTGTCTGAAGTGAACATTTCCTAGGAGGTAATCTCATTTTGTCAGCCGTCCAAATATTGCCAGAGACCTTCAAAATAAAGCTTCTCAGAATGGAGGTGCCTTGGCCACTCCAGAGACCCATTTTGATTTGTCCTGGTGCAGAGAGCAGACAGCTCTGTAACCCTGCTCCTTGCTTTTATCCAGCCTCCTCTTGACCTGATCCTTCCCAGCAGGCAGCTGTGGTTCTGGTATTGATGCTGCTGATGCTGCGCATTTGATACGTAATGCTGTACCAGCCAGAGAACTTGGGTAGGAAATGGGAGGAATTTGGGAATTCTTTTTTCATCTTGGGATGCTCAAAGGCATATCTCCTAACTCCCACCATGGCTAGAAACATTTCCGGGAGTAGGAACTACCCACCTTTTTTGTTGAAGCTGTGCCAGCATCTTTTAAGGGCTTAAAGATTCAGCAGATAAAAAGATGAGGAAGAAGAGAGAGCATAGAATCACAGAATCACAGAATCACTTGGGTTGGAAGAGACCTTCAAGATCATCGAGTCCAACCATAAACCTCTGCCAAAACCACCCCTAAACCATGTCCCTCAGCACCACGTCTGCCCGTCTTTTAAATACCTCCAGGGACGGCGATTCCACCCCCTCCCTGGGCAGCCTGTTCCAATGCTTGAGAACCCTTTCCATAAAGAAGTTTTTCCTAATATCCAACCTAAACCTCCCCTGGCACAACTTGAGGCCATTTCCTCTTGTCCTTTGTCAGCAGAGATAGGACAGAATTTATCTCTAGTCTCTAACCTCAGGATTATTCTGGGAAATGTTTCAACATAAGATTAAAACTGATCAGTGTTAATTCCTGAACTACTCAGCTGACGCATTTTTCCCTATGTGCTGTTTAGGGACCTTGTATACACTGGGCTTTGTGCTGCAAAGACATATTCTGGAGTACCTAATTCTTAAATTTTTTAAATTCTTGAAAGTCCTTTATTTGCCCTAGCTCACCTTCTCTCTATTGTTTCCCCACCTGTGGTAAGCACCATGAATATGCTGTTATTAATGTTGCTGAGATGCTTGTACCTACTGAGGAACATGAAAGGACAGTCTGTGTATATTAGCTGCATTTCTCTATGCCTGAGCTGAATAGCAGAATACACAAAAAAATTCTCAAATATTTTGTTTCCAAAACCAACATACTTAGAATGCATACTTTAAAAACAGCACTATTCTCATGCATAAAAATATATAAAATAGATGACAACCACACCTGAGAACTCAGGTTTTGGACCCCAGCTGTGCCAGAGAAACCAGGAGATGAGAACTGAGTTTAATGTTTTCCTGGTAAGTCATTACGCTGGCCTCTACAGGAGCTGTGGACAGTGGTGTGGTGCAGAGAGGTGAAGGTTCATGTTTGGAGAAAGGCTCCTTCCGCCCATAGCCCACATTGTAACGTTGCTCTGCTCATGCACCAAGACTCATTTTGAGTCCCACTGCACAATGACAGGGGATGGATGATACCTTGTTGTTAAATTTTAGGAAGAACAAAGCCCTCAACAAAGTCCCTCAACAAAGTCCCTAAGCATTTGCCGGTTACAAAGTTGTTCTGTTCAGTGTTTGTACAGGGATATGGTAAAGGAGAGAACAGCTTGTGATGGAAAAAATTACAAAAGTATGAGAAAATGGAGGTTATGTTGAGTACTACTTCCCTTCTTTCTTTCTTATTTAGAAAGTATATACTAGCTATGTCTGCTCTAAAAAACCATCTGGCAAGAGTGCTCTAGTACCTGCAAGAAGAACTGATTTTTGGAAGCCATGTCCTTCTCTGCCTTTTTGATGATGTTCCTAATCCCTCTTCAGCTTTTATGAGCGCTCTGCTTCATTGATAGTATGTCCTGTTAGCTATTGAAGTCAAAGGAGAGATTACTATACCCTGCAGTGGGTCTTGAATCGAATATAACTTATTTTCTTTAGTCTGCTCTTAGGTTATTCTATGTATTTCAATCCTGCTTTCTATATCCACCCAGTTTTAAGTTACTGGAAACATTTGAAAAATTAGTGAATTTCCTCAATATTGTCTGGGATTCATGGAGATCAGAGTGATCGCATCTTTGAAAAAAGGAGTCCTTTACACTGATGAGATTTCTGTCCCTCCAAAAATGTAATGAATGAGGAAAAAAAGTAATTAATACAGAACATTAGAGTAGGTGGTAATTATTTCCTTTTGGTTAGCCTACAGATGTATTGAAAAATGTGTCTGGGAATAAAAATTGGTGAGATAATATACCACCATGTGATTACCATGGATCACTTAACTTTCTGACTGAGAGGTTTTTTATTCTTCTTATTGGAAGTTGTTCTTGTTTGCCTACTGTTCTAGTGGATTTTATGCCAGATTGCAGGTAACTGAGCTTGAGTGAAGTATGGGTGTAAGGTTTCAGCTTTTGGGTCATTACAATTTCTGATTATGAGACATTTCAAAGCCAAAATTCTTCTAATAAAACTTCATTGCTTTCTTGGGTATCTGTCTTCACTCTTTCAGCAGATTTTATCCCCTCACAATCTGTGTTTTTAGGTCAATCTTATTTGTGTAACATCTGACAAACAATGAACAATTAATTTCTCATTAGCTGCTAGGCAAATGTCATGCCCTCAGATTTTAATCAGCCAACGCAAATATCATCAGAATATAATCTATTTGCTACATTCTTCCCATTATATCCTCTAGGACAATGGCTAATATTTTTCATTTCAGTTCAGTTCATGTGTGTGAAATTATTTTTAGATCTAACTTGCTGAGTATCTATTGGTCCCATAGACACCCAAGGGTTTTATTTAATAATAGCATTAAAAAAACCCCCCAGAACAACAAGGGCTTCATCCTTCAGTGTGGATTTGGGTGAAAACATGTCTTCATTCTGGACTCTGGAAAATGAATATTAATAGATTATAAATGTTTGGCCTTGGCTTTCTGCCAAGATGAGATGGCTTAGGGTTTCTTCTCTGTGTATCTCCTGGCACCTGAGGTGACTTTGGTCTACTATCCCCAGTGCAGCTGAACTGCCTCCTCAAGTTATAGCTGCACATGTGGCAGAAAAGAATGGGACTCTTCTAAGTGAAAAGACAGGAACTGGCTCGTTTCATTCTGTTTTTCATTTGGGGATTCTGTATAAGTGGTTTCAAACTTTCTCTTCTGCCCTGGGGCCTGGAGATATTTAGGTACCATCTGGAAAGCAGGGTCACATAAAGTATTTTGTCTATTAATAGAGTAATGTCTTCTTGTTCTAAACACAGAAGTACTTAACCTTTATCAGTAGGAGATACATCTTGTCATCGAACAGTACTACACAGAGACACAAAACCATCGCATTGTGGCACCTTTGTGTCGATAGCTAATGATGCAGCAGCATTATCAGTCATTGTCATAACATACTTACTCAGTTTAATGATACAGATTCAACGTCACTTAGTTTCCACTCCTTCCACTCCAAGCCCCATTGCAAAAGGCAGTGAGAGATTCACCCCACTTCAAGTCCTCAGGATGAGATGCCGTCTTTCCTCTCGGTCTTCCCAGCGATGGCATTTGGTTTCTCTCTATTCTGTGATGTTACAACTGCTACTGTTGTGAACATCCATTCCTTCCGAGTTAGTTATCCAAGGAAGCATAGGGGAAAAAATATGCCAGCAACTCTTTTACAGATGGTTGTACCTAATTTCACCTGGGAGCACCTGGGTGGGAAGGTGTTAACTTTCAACTTGGTCCTTCCAGCTGTTGTTCTGTCTCAGTCCTTCACAGCCATCCCTGCAGGTTTTGCCTTCAGTTAGAAAACAAAAAGAACGCCACTAAATGTGGAATTACAGAAACCAACATTAAAATATAGTTTAAAAATCAAGAGAGTATGAACTCAGAAAGCAATTTTCACTCAGAAAGTGGATAAACAGACTTGAGAGTTGCGGTGAGAGACCATGCAGCTGATGGCTGAGAAAATGTCTGCACATCCAAATTGTGTACCATTTGAAGGGTTGCATTATTTATCCATTGTAGCAATTAAAAGGAAGCATGTGAATCACACCACTACATCTGTGAAATAACTTTGCCTTTACTTCTCCCCTTCTTCCACTCCCCATCCATTAGGAAAAAGACCTTATGGGAATGCTTTTTGTCTTAATGAGAAGTATCTGTATGCGGTTCACTCCTTTTTATCTACCTGCATGGCAAAGAGCTTTTTCTCTCTTTCAGGGGTTGCTTAAGCCACTCTGGAGACTGGTCACTGAACAGAAGCCAAAGCAGGATCATTAGGAGGACTAGAGTTAGATATGTGCATTAATGCATGTACAGTCATCACCAGGAGACTCTGTGGTTGCTGGAGGAAATTTACCCTGTTTTTCACACTAATTTGATGTAGTCTTAGGGGGAATGTGTAATTCTATTATTTTCTTTTGAGCAAGATAAACTTTCAAATATTCTGATAAAAGATGGACTTTTGGAAGACAAATCCTTGCCTTTAGGCAAAGAAAGATTGAAAGACAGATGAGTGACACATTCAGGTTTTTTTTTGCTAACACAGTTCAAGTGATTTGTTTCTAATGTAAAACTATTTTTTACTTTCAAAGTGCCTTTCACTCAAACATCTTAGAATGAATTTATTTTAGTGTCTTCTAGGTCTTGTGAGATAAGTGCATTTTTATCACATATTTTGTAAATGGGCAAAGTGAGTCAAAATCAATGAGAGTCTATTTCCAACATCACTAGAATTCCTGTAATGAAAACCTGAAAATTTGAAAAAGAATTATAGGTGATGTTACTATATATTTGAAAAATGTGATGCAACACAGCATGTAGTTGCATTTGCACAGCTGTACTGCATTTTAAGCGTAAATTGTCTTTTCACTCCATGCCAGCTCTTGTTGCTGATCAAAATAGATATTGGACATAATTAAAGGCTTCAGGAATATGCACAGAAAATAAAGAAAAAGAAAACGAAACATACAGAAAACCCAGTGTTGGTACAGTTGTTTATTTAGCTAGTGAATTACATGATAGAAGTTCCTACCAAAGGTCCATCCAGGTCCATCCATGGTCCTACTGGGCCATCTGTGCAAAACTATATGAGTACAAACCTTTCTATTTCATGCATATTTTATTAATATGTGTAATAGTAATAAAATTTTAATATGTGGGGGAGTCTTTGATGTAGCATCACAAAAGATTAGCACTAGAGTTAAAGGCTCCTAAGATTCTTCAGAAAACATTACTTTCCACTTAAATATATTTAACAATTCTATGATTTATTAGTGATTCAATTTACCTTGGTGTTTTGGTCTGACAGAGGGCACTTTGCTGAAATCAGGCTTTTGAACACGCTATACCGATTGACCAGGCTTTTGAGGAGGAGGAAACTAAGAAGGATGTAAACAGATTGCATGGGCTTGCGTAGCTAATTTACTGTGTGGGATGTTTTCTTGTTAGCGTAGACATCCAGACAGGGCTGAAAGAATGCATGTAATACACTTCTGGTCATATGCCACATGAAAATCTGTCTCGGTTTTCCTTCAGCTTCAGTTTCACTCTGTCTGGATATAAGATGGTTGGTGGCAGGAAGAGCTTGTGTGAACCTCACAAGCTGCTGGCGAAAATCCTGTCTGTCTGTCACGGGGTCAAGACTTCCCTTTGCGTTTCAGACCACAATAAACTCAGTCTGTGAGCGCAAGTGAATTCCTGCATAAGACACAGCACGCAACAGGCGGTGCTGGATTTTATATGAGAGTCTGGCTGCATCAAGACTTTACAGCCAAGCAATAATGTTGTGAGTAATCTGGTGAATGGTTACAGAGCGTGAAGATCAATAACAAGAGCTATTAATTTCCATTCTCACCTCAGACCCTAAGTCTGTGATTATATTTAATTCAAAAATCATATTTACAGGTAAAACAGAAAGGAAGGAAAATCAATTTTTTCTCTATGGACTACAAGGATTGCTTCCTAAGCATGAATGCTTAACAAAACTCAGAAAGCACTCTTCACAGCAGGTTGGAAAAATAACTGAATTGGGAAGACAATGAGCTTGCCTTGTATACATAGGAAGTCTCATTCACTAACTTGCTGTGGTTTTGTGTTTACATAAATAAATACTGTACTGTTGCCTCTAGACCAAATTTTTCTTCTCCACCTCAGAACCATGGCCTAATGACGCTTCAGCACTCCAGCTGCATAGTTTGGAATTCCTAAAATAAGGAACTTTAACCGGAATTCCTTTTTTTCCCATGTTCTTTCTTATAACTAACAGACTTCTTTTACTAATTAATGGATAGTCTTAGTGATTTAGGCTGGGGAAGTATAATGGAATTGTTAACACACAAATTCAAAACACAATTAAATTTCCATTAAAAAGCCACAGACCTTTTGCGAGACTTTAGTAGGAGCACCTAACTTTGTAATGTAGTTTTCACTGGCATCCTCCTTGGATTTGGGTTATTTTTTTTTGTCAGCTGCTACTAATTTCTTATAATCTCATTCCCCAAGCTTTTCCTGTCCTCATAAGGTTCACAGGTATCTGAGTGAAATCAGCATTTCGGAGAGGTGGTCCGCATATCAGCGAGTCAGACAGATGCCCAAGGAAACACAAGAATGCAGAAATAGGGTGCAACTTAGTTATCTTGTGATTATTGCATCGTATATAAATTATTTTATTGAATCACTACTATGCTGATAATTTCCCCCTTGCAAACACATGTTGGATAGAGAATCCCTCATTTTCTTTGTGTAAATCTAGGTAGGATTCATGAAAAACAGAACCACCATGGGTGTTAACTGTGCAGCGACTTGTGAGGACAGGCATGCCACTGCCTCTGTTTGAGTTACCAGCAGTTCTAACCACGTCTCCCATTTCAGACATGTGCATCATCTTCAAAATGAAAGAGATATGCAAAAACCTTAATCAGGGAAAATATTTCTGTGCATATTTTTTAAGACATATGAAACACAAAATGTGTCCAAGTTTCCCTAAACTAATATAGGAAGCAACTGATTACCTTCACATACATTTAGTAAAAACAAAGGAAAACACAACCACCTTTCTTTGGCTAGAATTTATTTGGGTTTACATGTTTATTTAGTACGCCATAAGGTTGCCTTGCATGTGGGTGGCACAATTAAGTTATCAACTATACAAACACACAGGATGAACGATGTGTTGAAAAGATTCTGGTTATTCAAAACATCCCACCAAACATGACAGTGACAACTGAACTAGTGTTGAAATGGAAGCAATATATCATTATAACAGGATTTAAATATTGAATATCATTCCAGGAATAATAAGAAGTAAAAGGGAAGAATAATGAGAAGTAAAAGAAAACAATAATGAGAAGTAAAAGGAAAGAGGAGGTAAAACCCAGTAACTATCAAACAATAGCTAATTTCAGTGGTGTAAGTCATATAATTTTGCAGAAAAATGACACATTCTTGGCTTTTCCAATGTGGACATTATATAGGCAATTTGCATCTCTCTTTTCCTAATGAATTTTATTTGATTGGTTTCTTCGCTGGAGAAATTTTACATAACTTATGAATGTTTACGGCTCTCAATAAGAATAATGTTACATGATATATACAAGATTTTCCAATTCTGTAAACATTCTGGCACCTGTACATAGAAGTAATATCGGCTCTCTCTGATGGATAAAATTACTTTATAATTTACTGTTGCAGCTCCTGATCAGCTGAGAAAATATAAGAAGTTTCACTTTCTAACTTCAATTAAAATTAAATGAAGCTGTTGCTGTGTTCTTGAGATCCCAGTAGTGTGTGAGCCTCCACATGTGTAAGGACTATAAACATGTGTGTGCAAACCAGAAGACTAAGAACTCTGGGTTTTTTTAAGGACATGTTCCACGCAAGTATTTTGCAAGAGCTGAGAATATAACAGAGGGTGTTTATGAATCTCTAGGCAGGAACATAATTTTTAGAAAAGGATAACTCAAAATGCAAAACTGGCTGTTTTTCAGACTGAGAAGATGTTATTTCTTCGTTCCCCCCCTTTTTTTTTTGTTTGCTTTTTTGTTTCCATAATTTTTAAGTGGCTGTTAGGTTTGCTGCAATCAATACTTAAGGTTAGAATTTGATTTTGGCATAAATGATATGCAAATAATACTGGAATAGCTTTATTACCTTCTCTACTGACCATGATTTTGTTGTCTCCTGGGGAAGAGACATCATTACAGTTTCATCTTGTTGGGAAGTATGTACCGGAGAGTCACTGCCATTTCTGCTGAGTAATCCAAATGCCTCCTTCTCCCCTCTCTTGCCAAGGGGAAATTAAAGGGTCAAGCTAGCGTCTAGATAGGAACACCATCCCGGGTTTGTATCTGTTGCTGCAGAGACTCAGTCTAAATGGTATTCAATTCTTGAAAGTCTGAATATCTGAATATTTCTTCAGTTAGATTCAGTTAGAGTATAAAGGATGATAAAAGTGCATTTTGGCAGGAAAACTGAGAGTATGATTTAAAGAGATGGTCTGAGAAAAAAAGAAAACAGGAAAAAAGTCACCCAGATTTTTCAGAAAGAAGCATACTAAACATTGTCCTCCAGTGGCAGAACTTCTTAATAGCTTTAGCATATATTACCCATCATGGGTAGTGCCAATTAATGTTTTCATGATCTTCTACTTCACCTGAATGTATGCTTTGCTTTCCCAGATTGGTTTTTTGTGATTAATTCTTTATGTAATGATATAAAGTCACATTGGCAATATGGTATTTGATGTATTCTTTTGCTATGTGTTTTGAATGTAGATAATAATGATTTTAAAAAAAAACCTACATTTTTTAATAGTTTGAAATAAACAACCACTAACAATATCAGAAATTATTTCAGAATTTAACATCAAAAAAGTGTGCAAGGATGCAGGCTGAATTTTAGAACTGTTTTATGCTCATAATCTTCCTAATTCTCCAGTTATGCTAAGAAATCTTATAATGAAGCGAACCGAACCAAATACATGAGCTCCGCATGAGTAAGTAGCACATTACAAAATTGCTTTTACTCCTCCGTGTGGAACACTCAGGCATAGGACAAGTCATGCAATGGGTCACTTCCTCAGGGTTTTTCCCTCTGTTCCTCAGCCGAGCCCCAGTTCTTGTGCATGTTTAACGTATACTGCAAAGAATATCTGCTCACATAGAATTCAGTTTGAGGGGGTGGTTTTGCGTGTGCTATTCAAGATTTATCTTCCTTTCATTACTGTGAAGAGCTTCTTGATAATTGTGCTTAAGATGGTTTCCTGCATCCTACACAGATTGCTGCCTATTTATGATTTCTTTAGAGTATGCATGCATTTTGCAAATGGTAATCAAATTAATTTATGTCAGAGCATCCTGGTCAGGAGAAAAATTAAAAGTGTGTTGGTTTTTTTCCTCATGTTTTTACATCATGAAGACTCTCAGTAAATATTTATTTCTCTTCCTATATCTTTACCAGTCCATTGCTTCAGCTGATGCTTTTTATACTTTCACCTGCATTGGAGCAGAGGTTGAAGCAGTGCAATGGTCCTTGTCCATTTACTTTTCTATGAAGTTATATCGGATTACAAAAAACCCTGAATCAATCCCGTTTAAATCTCTTATGTCGCTTTATGCATTCTGAAGATGAAATATTACTATTCAGTTTAAGAAATGATCATTTCCTTCTTTAAATTTGAGCAAGTACACTGTGGACAACTGTTGCCTTCCGATTTCTATAGCCATATGTATTTCCCTGGGGCAATGAAGCTTAACTCAGCCGTATACAAAGGGCCCAACATAAATTTAGATTTTATCCCTGTGGCTGTGCAAAATCTGCCAGTGCAGAGATGTGATTACAGCTCAGTGGTTCACTTTATCTTCTGTCATTCAACACTGCAGAACGGGTGGCGCACACAATGTGAGGAATGAATCAGCTGCTGCTTTTGCTGACTTGGTGGAGGATAATAAAAGAGGAAAATTCTTCTGCGAGGTTTTGGTCATAATTCGCCAAAGGCTGGGAGGTTAAGGACACAGAGGGTTAAAGAGCAGTGTGGATACCCTCTGTATTTACTTGTGTTGATTGTACACTTCGGGAGATTTATGACTGCTTTTAGGTAAAATAGCTTAATCTACTGAAGCCATTCAGAGCTCCTCCTTTAACGAACAAATCTGAACACCTCAAAATGGCTTAAATAACTAGCATATCTGTTTACAAATAACTTAAGAAGAGTCATGCCTCCTGAAGTTCCTGTTCCTCCACTCTTAATATTGTGTTAATATTAACTATAGCAACCAAACTTGCAGAATCTTGGAAAGCCTCTGGGCTTCTGGAAAACATCCTAAGGTGAACGTAAAAACCAAAGTTTTGGTACCTTTAAAAGATAAAGGCCTTGTTGTCCCTGTAGCAGAAGGAGATCTCTGAACAGTAACAGAGACATAGACTGTATGTTTCTTAGTCTTTCTTTATGCTCTCCATTCTGTTTGTTTTTAAAAGAAGCTTTCATGGGATCATCACAATCTGCCAGCAGCTTGACATAGGGGAACTGCATTGTACATGAAAACTTTCCTTTAGAAGACCCATTCTACTCTGTGCCCTTGCATAGGTGCTGGTTGCTGTTTGTAGGCTTTTAAGTATCGTGGTAGTCCACAAATGGTATAAAGTCACATGAAATTCAAATTAAGTAAAATATATCTATAAACTTTTCATTACAGTTTATTCAGTTTCTTTCCATAAAAAGACACCATTGCAAGTGTAGGTTATGTGAGTTATAAATAACATCTATGATTGCATTTTATTCAACCTACTCTTAATGATGCTAATTAAAAGCAGATTATAAGTGTCCAATTTAAAGTAAGATTATCAGTTATTTATTAAGACACTTCAAACTTCATATGCCATCTATATGCAGTAAGGTATTTAATTGCTCCTGCATTTAATCTCGTGTTTATCTAATTCTCATTGCGTGAAGCAGACATTTGGCTCAATTTACTTTTGGTTGTATTACAAAGACAGATAAAAAATTTTGGAAAATCCTGGTCTTAGACCAAAATCTTGGTCCAAGATTAATAAATCTTCTCTAAGAAAGACCTAGGTAAAAATAAAACAGCCATGTCATTTTAGATTGCATGAGGTGGCAAGAAGTTTAAATGAATAACCAATGTACATTTATATTTAATTTTCAGATTTCATTGCATTTGAGTTATGGGTACACATTTCTGATTCCGGAAGTAAATATGCACGGTACTGTTAAAAGATGGTATGCAATATTAGAGAATCTTTATCTCACTTCTCTTAATTATCTTGAAAGGTAAATAAAATTATCAAGAAGCAAAATGTTCTCAGGCTAGATTCTATAATAATAATATCACAACTTTTATATGTGACCACTGCAAAACCAATGTTTTTAAGTTTTGAAGGTGAAAATAAAGTGCAGAACCCGAAGTTTTAAAGCAACTGCTGTTTCTGAAATGACACCTACGACAGAGAGAACAATGAAACTGGCCTTTACTCTTTCAGCCAAAGAGAGTGGTGTGGCCCGGCCAAGCATGAGGTGAATTAACGCAGCTCTGTGTAGGGAAGCTCGCATTATGCCTCGCTTCCTTATCTGCAGATAAAAAAGCAATTGATTTTGTTGCTAAGGGTAGCAATCCCATGCCTTCCATACAATCAAAAAGTAAACCATCACAATAAATAACAGGAAATGGGTTGAAGGGCTGAAAGAAATGTTTCATCCAGTCATACTATTTATGAAAGCTGACAATTCGTAATGGGTGTTGGCAACGGAAAGGTGCAATTACTTCTCTGCTGCTGCTGGGTTGTGGCACTGCTCTGCCTGCGGGCAGCCTGGGAGCAGAGAGGCTGGGGGAGCTGGGGTGGCCGCGTCCTCTGCGCTCTGCGCTCTGCTGCCAACAGGTACAAAGCAGCAGGTGGAAGATGAGGTGCCACATAACACGTATTACAAAATAAATGGGATACTCATGTTTACGTGCACAACTCGTGAAGCGCTGCTCATGACACTCTCAGAGGGGACGGGGTGTGGGGGTAAGAAGGTGCCTACAAAATGCCATTTACGCCTCCGATGGTAATTGCAGCACTGGAAGTATCTTTGCCATTGCTATAGTACTAGAGGGCTGTAGTTTTAATATCCAGTTTAAGTTACACAGTATTGTCATATCACAGGGACTAGAGTTTCAGAAGCTTTAACTGTTTTTTTTAGACAACACGGTTTTCTCTTCTTACTTCAGAATCACAGAAAGAGTAAGCTTGCAAATCTTTTAATAAGGCAATTACATGCAGACAAAGATTAGATCTCATGGCACAATAGATTTTTGCTATATTATTCAGTATCTTTTTGATATTCCACTGTCACTAGACAAAAGCTCTGAATAGTAATGTGACAAGTCTATTCAGGAGACAACAATACAAGATTCCTTAATTGTGCTCACTTGTATGCCACACAAACCTGCACTTAATTTTCCTGCCTGTTTTGAAAATGTGGAAAGAAAATACTATTTAGATTCAACAGTGCTTTTAGTACTTTATCTGTGAAATCTGCATTTTGTATTTATAAAATGAAAATGTTGAGATAGTCAATCACTTAATTTTTCCCATACAGTGAAAATCTTATAATCTCCTGATTCAAAATGTCAATCTTAATATAGAAATGAATTTCTTCTTATTAAAAGAGGCAAAAGAACTGAGCAAAACACAGACTGCAAAAGGGAGGCTTTTTTCAATATGTGGAGTCTGTAACCTCATGTTTGTTTTACCAATGTCTGCCTGAGAGATAAGAAAGACATGGGAATATTTTTTCTTGCCATAGTTCATTTTATAAGTGGCATTACATGAGTAATAATATTTTTACATTTTTTTCCTTGGTAAAGGAAAGTTAGTTATCATTATTCCCAGATTTTAGAGCCAGTCTCAGGTAGGAGTGTAATGGTTTGTAGGAGGCCATACTGTATGTTGGCCACAACTCAAAGATTAAAATCAGTGCTGCCTGTATTCCAGTGTGTATCCCTATGGACGTGGGAAAAGGTCACAGGATCTCCCAGAGATGGAAAACTCCTGCCATAAGTTAACTTCTTACTTCACAAACACAAAGTTATAATCAATGCTATGTGTTAATTCCAAATCTATGAAGCCATTCTGGACACCTTTCAGAGGACCTGTGGGATGTTCAACAGATGAGTAGTGATAATGCTTTCAATTTCAGTTAATACATGTAATAAATATACATAAAGACATGTATGTGTACAAATACTACATTAGCATAAAAATAAAACAAATATTGTCTTCACTTGTTTGCTCTCATCTCGTAGAGGAATAAGCTCTTGCCTGTAGCAGTCCATTGTATTTGAAAGATAACTTTATTTAATCCCATGTTTAGTGCAGTAATACCTTTCTGTTTCATTGCTGTTGTTCAGAGTATGGATGTTCATGCTTATTGTTTATTCAGAACAAGACTTAATTCAGATTTTAAGAGAAGTGTTTGGCGACATTACACAGTCAGAAATTTTCAACAACAGAAAGTCTTTCATTGGTCAAATATAACCAAGACTTCAAGAAAGAAAACAATACACTTTACCTAGGTTCATCTTCAAGCTTTATCTGTAAGTTTAAAAATTTTACTTTTGTAACAGATACTAAAATTGCAAATAAGGTGCATGACTTTTATTGCCAAAGATGCTGTAGTTTTTCAGTAAAAGTGTAGTTTTTTAATAGATCATTCTAACTCCACAAAATCTAATGAATAAATAAATTCCTTATTGACTTTGGTTTAAACAGTAGGGCCATGTGATTGGACAAATAACTAAATGTTAGCAGAAGGAGAGTGAAAAGTCAAAAGCCATCAATTGTTTAAACGAAAAATTTCAGGGTATTTGGCAGGATTTATATAGGTCCAGACTCATTGGGACAGAATTTTAGGTTTCTGTGAACCTGGTGAGATGTTGCCCAATATATTACATTCAATTTCCCACTGGGATTTCAAAGACCCGGTGAAAATTGCAGAAACATTTTATAAGGAATTCCAGTTTTTCACAATGAGGTGCATGATGTTTCTACATACCTTTTGCTTTTCCAACCCAAAAGAGTGCTGCCTGCCTTTTTCTGAAATTTTTAACTGCTGTACCGCCAAGCCACTGGAGTCACAGCAGCTAAAGACAGTCTTGGGGAGTCTATTGTCCAGGTTATGTGATGGTGTTGAATGAATCGAGAGATGGAGGTGCAGGAGCTCTGGCTGATCTCAGGCAGTTCGGGAGCAGTGTTATGAAACTGAGAGCAAGGAAGCACGACCGAAAAAGATACAGCACCATACGCCTCTTGCACACTGCATCTGCCACACGAAGTCATGGTGAAATTAAAAGACTTTTCAAAAAATAAGTATCCCCACCAATAAATGGAGTAAATTAAACCTGGCAGATCTTGGAATTGAATAGAAAGATGGTGAAAGCTTGCTGTTCTGTCTCCACATGGGTACCCCTCTTTACTCTTCCGTGCTTGGAACCCTGAGCTACTCCTGATTTTGCAATGACAGTTTAAAGGGAGTGCCATAGCCTTGTCATAGATCTTTTATTTCCAGCCATAGTGGCGAAACAGTGCAGCAGGTGAAAATAAAAAAATATAATCCTGGCCATGAAAATGTTTGGGGTCAGGTTGTGGAGTTGGATCTATGTAAGCTAACCCATTTGCAAGGTGTAGCAGTTTACTAACATGGACAATCCCATTGATTTGACTTGAAGACAGTGGACATTAAGCCTTTTACTGTGTTATTACAGGACTAAGCCTTATGTCAAAAGAATGTAACAGTCCTTGTAATTAACACACAGTGTTAATTTCAGTTTTTGTGTATCAGGGAAGAAAGAGAGCGCTAGAATTGGAATAGCATTAATGATTTTTTTTTGTGTATAAGCTGCTTTTTGTCATGACTACCGAAGATCAAACTGGGTAAATTACAGCAGGATCTATTAGTTCCAAATTATAGTTACAAATCTACACACAAGGTTGCAGGCGTATATTAAGTACCTTTTTGCATATGCACAATTCAAAATAACCCTATAGGAACACATGCTACTCCTGAACGGCAGTCAGTATCATGCTTTAAGAACACATAGGTGACACCTGGGAACTCTGCTAGTTTTTTACACTGACACGACCTGTATCTTTCAACCAGTGTCCAATGTATTGGCTAAACCCAGGATGTACCCTCACCTTTCTTTTCCATGTCTGCTTCTGCCCCCTTCTCCCCACCTTTGTGCACTGGTTACTGTAAATGCATTGCTTGTTTCGTTTGAATGTGGAAAGTGCATCTTTCAAGATGCTGTAAAGAGAGTGTTTCTTACAGAATCAAGGAAATGACTGGGTTGAGCTCGGTGCAGAGAGACATAGTTGTGGGCTTTGTACCCCTGCCCAGCAGGTGAATCTAAGGGGAGTATTTCTTGGATGTGGGGTGTCTTCACTGACCCCAGTGATCATAACTCCTGACTAAGCATCAAAAGGCCTGGAGGGTCAGCCAATGGATGCAGCAGTTTGCACTGCAGTTCCTGTGCTCTGCTTGGAGTTCCTCTTGAGATCTCCTTGAGCCTCTGTGCACTTTATGTAGCATCGTCTGGGGGTTCTCAGGATCTCTCTGAGGAACGGGAGGGCTCCAGCTTCAGCCAGGTAAGGACAGAGATAGGGCTAAAGTAAGGGCAGAGGTAGCGTCGTCTAATGGACTATGTCAGTTGTCCTTGACAAAGAAATCTTGCAGCCAGTGTTCTGACTGACCTCAGATTAGAGAGGATCAAGCACACTTCTAGTCCCTGCTAAAAGAGAGGCCTGTGTAAGAGCCAGCCTAAACACAGCTGGAAGACGCAACAGTTTGCACAGCAGGGCACAAAGCAGAAGCCAGGAAACCTTCTCTGTTCCATATACCCCTCCCCAGCTGTGGTGGTCCCATGCCCCAGGGCAAGGTCCCCAGAGGCTAATGGAAGCTGTTTGCTCGCTACTGGACTGCTAGACCCAGAAAGAGCTTCAGAAGAAGGATGCAGCTCTGCAAGCGTGAGGCTGCTGGAAGTGCCTGGGGTCTCTCGCTGAGGCTGGGGCACACGGTCTTCTGGCCTGCAGGAGGTTTGCAGCTGCTGAGGAGCTGTGCCACAAAGTGAGGAGCTGGGCCACCAAGTGAAAGAACTTTGGGAGGAAGTCAGCAAGTTGCACAGCATCAGAAAGGAGGAGCAAGAGATTAACTGGGTCACCTCCAGTTCCCTGCAGCTTCAAGAGGTCAAATCTCCAACTGTAGTAGAATAGCAGGAAGAGTCTCTCCGAGTCTCTTGGAAGGTGGAAACTCCAACCGTGATGAATGTTGAAAGCTGCTGATTTCTCACATCAGGATTAAGGGTCCTGTGTCACCTGAAGACTTGCAGTTACAGAAAGGTTCACTACCCTTGTAACTGATGAAGGACTGGAAGTGCCATCCAATGGAGCATCTCCAGTGGCTGAGCCTGAGCTACTCAGGAGCACCAAGAGGAAGCTGCAAGTGATAGTGGCAGGGGACTCATTGCTGAGGGGACAGAGGTCTCCATCTGCCAACCTGATTTGTCATCTAGAGAGTTTTGGTCCTTTCTCTGGGGTTGCTTTTGGGACATTGTGAAGAGGCCACTAGGGATGGTGCAGCTCTCAGACTATGTCTCTCTTCTGCTTTTCCACCAATCATACTGGTGGGGTAACCTGTGAAGTACTAAGTGTGACTACACTTACTAGTGTAACCACACTTACTAGTGTAACCACTAGTGTGACCACTTACTAGGGGCAGTGGTCAAAGGCGAAGTGGTGTGTCCTTGATCCTGCTCAAGAGGGAGAAAGGCCTGAGGACAACTAGGTAGATCTTGTGGGTGAACAGTTGGTTATGTATCTGGTGTCTGCAGCAGGCTTTTGGTTTCTATGATCATGGTCTTTTAGGATCAACAGCTGCTTGGAAGAGACAAGATCCACCTGAATAAGTGGAGCAAAAGTACCTTTTCCAACAGGTTGGATAGCCTGGTAAGGAGAGGTTTACACTGGGAATAATGGAGGAAGAGATTCTTCAACAAATCAGTAAGGGTGAGGAAGGTGAGACCCAGTCATGGGAAAAGAAGAGACATAGCAATGAACAAAAGAGGGCTGAAGTGGAATCCCTTTGAGCATGGACATGTAAATAGGGAAGTGCCCAAGTGTCCTCATGTGGAAAAAGCTAATGGTCTTTCTGGTAAATGCTAATGCTAATGCTCTTTCTGGTAAAACAACATGGTTGTGTCACTGTCTGTAGTGCTTTTACTAATGCATGCAGCATAGGAAAAGGCAGGAAGAATTAGAAGTCTGTGTGCAGCTGCAGGGCTATGAACTCACCGGGGTCATGGAGATGTGGTGGGATAGCTTGCACAACTGGAGGACTGCCATACACGGATATCGGTGCTTTGGGAAGGACAAGCTGGGGGTGTGAGGAGAGGAAGTTGCCCTTTAGGTGAGAGAGCAGCAGGGATGTGATGTGTAGAGCTCTACATTAGGAAGAATGATGAACCAGGTGAGAGCTTGTGCAGAAGATTAGTGGACAGATCAACATGAGTGATGTTGTCATGGATGTCTGCTGCAGACCATCCGATTAAGAAGAAAATGAATGAGGCCTTCTTCAGACTTATACTGGAAGAGCCTCATGTTTGCAGACTCTGGTTTGCTTGGAGGACCTGAACTACTCTGGTGTCTGCTGGAGCACAGCACAGCTGGGCACAAGCAATCTATGAGGTTTCTGGAGTACCTTGACAGCAACGTCCTGACACAAGTGATCAAGGAGTCAACAAGGACAGACACTCTGCTGGACCTCATGTTTACAGACAATGAGGAGCTGTTTGGAGATGTGAAGGCTGGGGCAACCATTCAACTTGAAGCAGCCATGGGATGGTGAAGTTCAGGGTCCTTGAGAGGAGAAAACAGGGCAAAAATAATGACTACAACCCTGGGCGTCAAGAGATCAGACTTTGGCCTGTTCACAGATCAGCTTGGAAGACTATTTTGGCATACAGTCCTGGAGAGAAAAGGGGCTCAGGAGAGCTCATTGGTATTCAAGGATCACTTTCTCCCAGCGCAAGAAAGGTCCATCCTGACAAGCAGGAAATCAAGCAAAGGCAGCAGGAGGCCTACATAGATGAGCAAGAGCTCAGTGTAGAGGAGGTGCAAGTAGGCGCAGACAACTCAGGAGGAATAAAAAGATGGTGTCCAGTTATTCAGTAATAGGGTTAAGAAAGCCAAGGCCAACCTGGAGTTGAAACTGGTGAGGGTAACAAGAAAATTTTCTACAAGTACATAAACAGCGAAAGGAAGACCATGGAAAACATGGGCTTACTGCTGAATGAGGCACGGATCATGGTGACAATGGATATAGCAACTCAAGTCCTTCTTCACTGTAGTCTTTTCTGGTAAGATCAGCCTTGGGGAAGCCTAGGTCCCTGAGAGAAGAATGTGGTTCTTGTCAGCTTCAGCCCTTGTCTGATTCTGTGCAGTGCTGCCCTTATTGCAAGTTTGTCACAGACCCGCACACTTCCATGAGCTATTCTCTACTATATTTTGCTGCAGCATTTGTGACCATAGAATGATAGGATGATAGAATGGCTTATGTTGGGAGAGACCTTAAAGATCAGCCACTTCCAACCACCCTGCCATGGTGGTTGAACATTTCCAGGGATGGAAACATAAACAATTGTATCTTGAGTCAGGGTAAATATTTCTTTTGGAGGGACCACTCAGTGGTTTTTACTGATGTATTTTGTCAGCTGTTTTTCAGAAAAATTGTCTAATAGTCCAATTATATTTAGTGTAGCGTTTTTAACAATTTAATAGTTTAGAGCACAGATGAAATTTTAAGAGTAATTTGTAGGCAGTAAGACCCTAAGAGTCCTAATGTGCAACTTCTTGCTTACTATAGGCCAAGAATGCCCACAAAGCATGTGAACAGTAAAGCTGTTGATTTCAGAGAAAAATCAGTAAAGGACAGCATTTATCCAAGAGTAAAGGTGGCAGGAAGCCCCCGCTTCTTCCCCCAGCAGTCACATGTCCCATCTGCCCCAGAAGTCCCCTGCTCCCTCCTGTCACCTGATCTGTTTACCCCATTTTTTTGCCCCTCTGTGTGTGACCGTTTTGTAAAATACCATGAGGGATGGAACACCTCTCCTGTGAAACAAGGCTGGGAGAGTCGGGGTTGTTCAGCCTGCAGAAGAGAAGGTTCTGGGGAGACCTTTTGGGCCTTTCAATACTTAAAGGGGACAGATGAAAGAGATGAAAGGCTTTTCACCAGGCCCTGTAGTGACAGGACAAAGAGCAATGGTTTTAAAGTGAAAAAGGGTAGATTTGGATTAGATATGAGGAAGAAATTCTTTACTATGAGGGTGGTGAGGCATGGGAAAAAGTTTTCAAGGGAAGTTGTGGATGCCCCATCCCTGGAAGTGTTCAAGGTCAGGTTAGATAGAGCTTTGAGCAGCGTGGTCGAGTGAAAAATGTCCATGTCCGTGGCAGGGGGGGTTGGACTAGATGATCTTTAAAGGACCCTTCCAATCTATACCATTCTGTGATTCTACGATACCCCTATGTGCTTTCATACCTGTGTGATTTCAGAGCACCTTCTTATTGGTTGCCCATTTCCTTTGGACCTGGAAGGGCTTATATATGAAAATATATACATTTATATAAATGTATATTTGTGTATACATTTACTTTATAAAGGATTAGATGAACGTATTTTTCTTTGTACCTAGATACACATTATGTGTGATTTATGCTCATGTATAGTGTATTTATACATATATAGAGATACATAAATTAAGTATATATTTATATAAAATAGTGTAGGAAGAAAGTGTATAAAGCATTATTTAGCAAGAACTGATGAACTTATGTGAGAAGGGCAAAGCTGAAGTAATGGGGCTCCCTCTGCTCCTTGCCTGGGAAACAGACCACGCCAGCAGGTCTGCTCTGCGCTTTTGCAGAGGGAGATGAGACGAGATGATAACCTTCCACTGCAGCACAAAGTCATTCTTTGGACTGAGAGCCAACAGGCTCAACTTGTGAAAACATTTGAGAAGGGATTTTTCTGCTAACTTTAGTCATTTTCCATCAAGCCTCCTTGCCTTCGGACCTCAAACAGATACTAAATTTTAATGCTGAGGCTTCCAGCAGAAATTTTGAGGTGCCAAGCAGTAAGGCAGAGTTAGGGACATGCCTTGGCCACTTGCCATAATGATGAGTGGTGATATAAACATACAAACATGACATTGTACACTAAGAAAGGCAACAAGAAGGTGCAAAAAAAGGGTGTGGACCACTTCATGAAAGCTAGTGGTGACTGGCTTCCTCACTGGAAAAAGTAAACTACCACGAAACCCAACCAACCAACTGAAACGCAGAGGTGGGGAATGATGTTGTACTTTTCA
The DNA here is from genome assembly GCA_013398295.1 of Chionis minor. Taxonomy (NCBI): domain Eukaryota; kingdom Metazoa; phylum Chordata; class Aves; order Charadriiformes; family Chionidae; genus Chionis; species Chionis minor. The sequence goes on along the minus strand of VZSF01000108.1, from coordinate 87,457 downwards.
AAACTTTACAATGTTAAAAAGTGTTTTTCTTAAGAAACAGAAGCATGGGGTTCATTTTTTCCTGACATAGGACTTATTCTAAGGTTTTGCGATAATTTTAAATGTGACAGCTTCAAAAGACAAGTGTCTGCTTGCCCATATTGTTAACCCAGAATAAATGCAATAACATTTAAATGTCAAAACATTTATTACTTTCTTATTTTCTAATTCTGGGATCTGTAGCTACAACTACAGCAGGAAAGGCCAGACTTTGCTAAAAGGGGACAGAAAATTATTGTGCTCCTTTTATAATGATTAGTAATTCCTTGTCTAATAAATAACAAAAAAGTACAGGTCAGGATTTAGATGTAATCCTAAAGTGTTTTTTGGATCTGCTTTTCACGTTTTAGAAGGTTTCTGATCACTATCTGGTTTTAACATTGTTACATGACGCTATTCTTGGAGCTCCTGCTATTTTTCCAATCTTAGTGTCTTCCTTGAGATTTAAAATGATAAATATGTGCAATAAAATTATACCCTTTTCTTATAATCATGTAATCTAAGTGATTAAAACAGTCTTTTAGATTGTTGTTGCACGGAGATTAAGTAAAGGCAGTCTGTACTCTGGGATCTTATTTTATTTTCTATTGGAATTATTAAAATGGTATTTTTTTCATTGCAAACAATACACAGGCTGTTGGTCAAAGCTTTAACTAGAAGACATGATTCAGTTGTTGACCATTGGAGGTGGGCTGGCAAGCAAAATTGTGAGCTGACTGTGTTTGTGATGATGAGACTTCCTGTGGATTGCAGAGGCTTCCCTGTCACTTGGCTCGTCATTATCTGCTGGTCTGTGTTGTGCTGCTCTCTGTTCTGCTGCGTGCTGAGCCACTTTACTGGGAGTACTACTCCACGCAAAATATGAGCTGATATCTGGCTAGAACCGTGTGAACTAAAGATAAATATGAAGATGAAAAGATTATAAGAATGCTGTGAAAATGACTAAAGTGTGTGAAAGGCTTATACAGATAGGCTATTCAAAGAGAAACTCCAAGCACATGGGAAGACTAGAGGAATTCTCCCACTGCATTGCTGGTATTTAGACTCCAGCTGGTGGGAGCACTAATTCAGGGAACTTTCACCATTTCTCACTGTAATAGAGGCTCCATTGTTATTAAAATAAATTGAATTTATGCTGCAGAAATCTCTCGCCCCCCCTCCTCCTCGCCTCCCCCCCTAGTTTATTTTTACTTCAGTGTCCTGAAATCTAGTCTAATCAATGTAATTATAAAATGGAGCAAGTTCTAAGGCTTCTTTAGCTGGACTCTGCACAGGGCTGTGGAAGACACCTGGAGGTACTTCTTTATAATGGCAAGTTTATGCTAATGTTCTTGTGTAGAATTTTCTGTAAGCTGTAAAGTCTGATGAGATTTGACTTCATTCTCTTAGGAGAGTCATGATTTTACAGTCAGGAAGTTGATGTAATGATGCCATCAGCTTCTGCATAATTGTTGAGATTTTTAGACGCTACCAGAATTACCATTTGTACAGTAATTTACAATTTTTCTAAGTGAAAATAGGAATATACTATGCTAAGACAGGTTTGCATACAATAGAATTNGAAGAAAAACAAGAGTCCCAGCAAGAGCAAAAGCCCAAACAAGTTGAAGAAGGAGCCGGAAGTCGTAAAATGGAAAACCGGAACAACTGAAACAACGGAACCACGGAACAACGGATGCTGACCCTCTGATCCCTCAGCTTTTATACTGAGCATGATGCAGATGGGATGGAATACACTATTTGGTCAGTTTTGGGTCACCTGTGCTGTCTGCTCCTCCCCACAGATGGGACCCCTCTGCGCCTCTCTGCTTCCAGCCCTCCAACAGGCAAATAACAAAGTTGTCTGCCCTTGGCTGTTACAGCAATAAGTCTAAGCAAGGGCCTCTCTGCACACCGTGCCTTGGCATAAACGTGGGTCTTACCGCTCTGGAAGAGAGCAGTTTTCTGCTTAACATGCTGTTAATTTCAGCAGTTAGAAGAGGCCTAGTTAGAAAGCAGAGTTACTGAACAAAATTGGTCCTGTTTTACCTCCAACCAGGACAATTGGACACTAACATAGATAGATGAGGGTTGTAAAGTAGTAATGGAAGACGCTAGTTTAAGGCTTTCACGACTAAGCTCAACCAGAGGAAGAAGGATAACTATTTGGCTGGAATCAGCAAAGAGTCGCAGAAAAACATTCAGAGATGCTTATTATTACGTAAGAATCTGTACAGAAGATGGCTGTGACCATGACAGTATTGACAAATGACATGCTTCTTTTCTTGCTCAACTTTGAGAAAAGTTGTCATTTGTCATAGCCAGTATTTCCACAGTATACCTATAGAAATAGGTATCTGCAGATATTTGCAAACCTTTATTCTGACACAAAACAATGGTTCTAGCTATGTTTTATGAACATGCCTGGTATTACAGAGGAAGAAGTCTTTGGTAAAGGCTTAGCCACTTCCTCCTTTCCAAAAAGAATTAGTAACATCCATCACTACTATTTCCACAACTGAATACAACTGTAGGAAAGAAAGAAGTGCATGTATCAGTGCTCTATAGCATCTGTTACTTTGCACAGTTTTCTTTATCAAATCCAACTAACAGCTACATACATAAGATCTGACCAAAGTAGCTGTACGTTTAATTTTTCATCTACCTTTTTTAAAATATTTTTTTTCACATGTTGTTCCTCCATTTCCAGGACTATCTCTTCTGTGGGAGATTTGAGTTCAAGTCTTTTGGAATAATATTTCCCTGGAGATCTCTCAATCTCCTTATACCTCAGTTTCCCTGATTATGGAATGTGCTTTGGCATGAGGATAGAAAATACTAGGTAAATTACTCTGACTAGTGTGTAATTTTTCATTGTCCTACAGTCAGTGTTGCTGTTAATTCAATACTTTCTACTTCCATTTTCATCTTGGACACCATAATTGTATAATGCTGGCATCCTCTGCTGGTTTAGGCAAGAAAGGATCTTCTATCTGGAAAAGACAATACAGCCACCATCCCATCAAACTGGCTGTCTCTTTATGTCTAAGCCATCTGTTTTCATTTAGTCATTTTATAAATAGTTTCCTGTTTGACATTGAGATATCATTTATTTTCTCTGCTAAAGTACACTAGAATTTCATTTTATTCTGTGGTACCTTCTGAGATCAGCCATTATGCAGAGCTGAAGTCTCTGAATTGTCCGTTGCTAGCTTGATGGAGTGCATAAGAACTGGCCTAAGTATCTTACCAGCCCACTGGCCTCTTATTTTAGCCAACTGTAACATTTTTTATTATTTTAATTGAGCTAGAAATGAGTCATTCTTCTATAGTCAGGTAACGGATGGTGACTTCCCTTTATCTTCCTGAAATGCTAGATTTTATCTTTTTTCATCCCAGGAAGATTTTGTAACTGTTGCTACAGGCCTGTTCTTTTTCCTATTAAAATGAGTATCAAACACTTTGGGTTCCTATCTGCATCAGCTGAAGGCTGATCTGAAATCTGTATCCCTTGCCCTTGCTGACTGCTGAGCCTGACTGCTATTACAGACAGACAGATCTGACCCTAAATATTCCCTCTCATAGTATTGGCAGCCCTCTAACATTTCTGTGCTTCAACACACTGCTCTGCTTCATCTTCTGAGTCAGTGCTGATCTGAGGGAGGGTCATAGGATGCTGGTGCAAAATCACACCTATGCAGAGGAAATCTCATCCTTCTTGTCCCTGGTTTGTAGAAAGGCACCAATTCCTGCATTTGCTCTCGCACTTGGCTAGCTGGTACAGTGCACTGTGCACATAAAGAGTTTGTCAAGAAATAGAAGTAAAAAAATAACCTATTTTTGTCCTAGTATAGTCTGGCTGCTGTCACCAGACATATTTTTCTTTCCTTCCTCTCATTTTTCAGTCTAACTCCTGCTGCTGCAGAGATGCAGCTGTATTTGTCCTCATGGGGCTGTTTCTATCAAGCTCTGGAAACAATCAGATGCGGACTCATGCTGATCACCTCTTGCAAGGTGGTCTGCAGTCCTCAGAGATCACTGGGATTGCACTGGGCATGAGTGATTATCTTCATTTTATTGCAACCACAAGTCAAAAAAGTCATGCAAATTTGGAAGCTGTTTTGTAACAGCGAGGGATGAGCTACGCCAAGCAGGTGGAGAGAGACCTGCTATGCTGTATCACAAAAGAGCAGGAATACTTGAAGTCTTGCGGGGAAGGGAAAAAATTGCCTTGCCACCTCCAGTGGTACAATGCATTTATTACAGCATATTTCTTAATCTCTCTAACCATAAACTGCTGTGGCTGCAACAAAACGACAAACCAGCTGCTGAATGAAGTCTTGCTGATAATATGAAGCCTGAGGGCAAGGTTCACAGGAGCTTTCCAGACACTGAGTCCCAGGCTTTCACTGTGCTTTCTTTCAGGATTGCCTACCTGAAAGAGATCTAGGACAAATAGCATGGGCATCATGCCTTGTTTCACATAAAGATAGCCAAGGAACAGCAATTCATGAGAAACCGTGCCTTTCAATTGACCTCCCCCTCTCCAGCTTGCATAAGCAAATAATTGTGTTACAGTGGAATTGAATTTTTGAGGGTTTTTGTTTGGTTGGTTTGGGTTTTTTTTCCTGGTCTCTAAACTATTGTCTCTTCTTTGAGCTACTTACATGCAGGCTTCTTCTCCCAAGGTCATGGTTACCTGACATTACAACTACAGAAAGGAAAATATTGCTAGCTAGACAAAAAGTTGAAATCAGTTTCATACTTTTAGCAGTCATTCATGGATCTCTCTGACCCAAGTAGCACCTTGACATTGGGTAGCAAGTTACTAATTCCCAAATAAAGGCCAAACACAGCAGTCCAGCCAGTGACATAATCCTTGGGCTTCTACCACCATTCATTACTTAGTCCATAACCTGCTATATAGCATCTGACTTCTGCTGTGAAGATGCATTTGTAGTTAAGTGAAAACAGTAGAAAAAAATGTAGTACAGACTTTGTCATGGTTTGGGCCGGATTGGCCCAAGCGAGCTGAGCGACAGAGCAGGAAAGGGAGAAGAAGAGAGACTAGTTTAGTAAGAAATAAACTGCTTTAATGAAATATAAAGAACAAAAAATAATAAGAAAATAATAAAATATATACAAAACCATATCAAGCTCCCAGGGTGACAATCACGTCATCAGCAGGCACTGGGGAAGTCCTAGACTGTACTTAGTGACGGACGGGAACTGGATTTGGATCTGGATTCAGGATCAGGATCAAAGGCAGATGAAGAGAAGAGTCCTCCTATAACATCAGGCATTGAAGAAAGAGAGCCTGACCCTTAGGTCCCTCAGCTTTTGCACTGAGCATGAGGCAGGTGGGATGGAACACCCTGCTGGTCAGTTTTGGGTCACCTGTCCTGTCTGCTCCTCCCCACAGATGGGACCCCTCTACGCTTTTCCGCTTCCGACCCTCCAACGGGGCAAATAACAAAGTTGTCTGGCCTTGGCTGTTACAGCAATAAGTATAAGCAAGAGCCTCTCTGCACACCGTGCCTTGGCATCAGCTATAAACGTGGGTCTTACCGCTCTGGAAGAGAGCAGCTTTCTGCTTAACATGCTGTTAATTTCAGCAGTTAGAAGAGGCCTAGTTAGAAAGCAGAGTTACTGAACAAAATTGGTCCTGTTTTACCTCAAACCAGGACAAATTATAAATATGTACACAGAGTGGCTTGAAAATATGAACATGAAAATTGTACAGCGCTATGAAAAGACTGTGAGGAACAAAATTTTAGTGTTGGGTATGTGGTTTTTTGCTCTAAAACTGTGTGATTCATAAAGCCAAAGAGTCTTTTGTGACTTAATTTATACTTTAAAAATGCTTTCATAGACAATACTTGGGTAGATGCTTTCAGAATTGTAGCCTCATATATCTCATCTGTGTGGTACCTTTTGCCCTTAATGTTCCAGGCAGCTGTAAGCCAAACCAGCAGAAATCTCTTATAATCTGGTACAGATAAAACCCTTTCAACAGCACATCTGTACCGCTACTGTTATTAGTACCCTACCCAATAATATAAAGGTTAGGTAGCTGACCTTTAGGTATTTCTTGTTATTGTTAGCTATTTCTTCCAAATTGGTTTGACCTGTCTGACTGTCCAAAGGTTAATACTTATCCGGAAGTACCTGATGCACAGATTTCTTTCATGCTACCTAAAGTTGCAAAAAGGTTGTTATTTCACGCGTTGTCCTCTCTAATTTGATGCTACAAAACAAACCCAGGATATCATCAATAATAGGCTTTTTTTCTATATAGTATTTTGAACACTGTTTTGCAGTAGTGTACTTTTAAGCTTTGACAGGAGATAAAAGAACAAGAGTGGGGCATACCTCCTTGTGAAACAAATGCAGCTTGTTTTGAAAGGAGGCAGATCAATAGAGCTATTTATTTAAACCCACAGACCAGTTGAAACTAAAATGATTCACAATGTACGTTAAGAGAGATCCAGCTTCCATTCTCTCTAGGAAAGGCATTGCTGCTCTCTTTATTACAAAATCCTTATCTTCAAAAGTTTAAAATGCAGTAGGTTAAAAAAAACTCAAACAACCAACCAAACAAAAAAGGACGTGTTTTGGCACTGCTCTGTCTGAGGACAGGATTGTGAAGTTTAAAAGAAGCTCTAAAAATAGAATATTTCTCCTTATGCCAACAAGCAATGAGTGAGCAAGTGACACCTCTACCTCCTGGGCTGTTTCAGAACTGGACCATCAGTTACATCACAGGGAGGAAAACAAGTAACTTATGAAACTGTTCATGTTCCCAGAACCCCAGAAAATGATTTTTTTTTTTTAATAAATTCATATGTTTTCTCTGTTTGTGTGTGTGAGACATGGTCTATAAAATTGTTGTCACTTTGGGGTCAACCAGAGAAGCACTGAAACTTAAAATTAGACATCTTATATCCCACCTAAGTCCTTGAATATTTTACCCTCTCTATTTCAAGTCCAGTAAAAAAAGTTGCTATTAAGAGCTTTTTCTGTCAGCAATATGCAGTATGTGTTCTGTGGGAGACAACTCACAGCCAGATCCCTAGACCTTCAGGACCAGGGAACACTCTGGTGGCTTTGTGAAGCCTGTACAGCCAGGTTTCCCCTCGTGCGTATACTCAGGTTTCTTCTGTGGATGGGATCTGAAATGCAGCTCAGACACCTTTTTGTTTGACTTTTCATTTGCTCTTAGCTAGGAACATGTCATCCTTTGCTGCAGAACTGTTTTCTCCAGCCAACACACTCATTATGTACCTCTTGGGTGAAACACTTGGGTGGGATTCACCACTGCTCATTTTCTGCAGCAGAAACAGACAGGAAGGTAGGCAGAAGAGTCTGTGAGTGTGATTGGGTTTGGTTATGCCATCTTGGGATTACCACAAGACCGACTGGTCTTTAATCTTCTTAAGGCCTCATAGCAGTTAGGCAGCGGTAAGAACGTTGGGAAGCCTTTGGCAGGTATCTTTTTCATGTGCAGGTGCCTGCATTACTAGGTAGAGCTCACAGTGTGTCCTGCACTGGTGAGGATGGGAAGAGTGGAAGGCTAAGGTGAACTATTTACAGGTAGTAATCTCACTGGTAAGAAAGGATGAATCAAGGAATGGAGGTAAGAACAAGAGTTATTTCCATTGGACCTCTCAGCCTCTTTATCTCTTACTTCAGTTGTTTGTCTGGTATTTTTTGTGCATTTCTTCTGTTGGTGTCTCTGCCATAGGTTGCATTCCACATCTGGGAACCAGCAATGACAGTAAATGTGACCAACAGCATTAGAAACCAATGACTGTGCTCCAGGTTTCTACGTAAAATTATTTTTTTCCCTCCCCATCTTCACTCAGTCATCTTAATAAGGCTCAGGAGCGATGAGTCTTCCTGACAAACGATTCCCCTTGGATCTCATCACAGTCTCATTGCTGGGTCCCTTTATCAGATTAGTAACCCTAACCTATTCATCAATGTAGCAGCAGCTAAGAAGATAACTAGAAATCTGTTCTTTTCCACCCCGAATTAAAAAAGTAGTATTTCAATGGTTTGCTGTGATTGTTCTGTTGGATATTTGACCAAAAAAGAGAGGCAATACAGGACTGAAAAAGGGTCCTAGTGTTTAGAGATATGACAGGTGGCATATTATAACTTCCATAAACAAACTACTTTATCTTCTACATTCAGTTTTAAATTAGAATGTCTCCACTTTTGCCATTTTATACCATAACATCAAAAAAAAATTTCTAAAATACAATTTACCCTTTAATAAAGAAAAGAGGCATGCAACACCCCTTTTCAGCTCACCTCACAGCTCACAGACGTAAACCATGGCTGCAAGCATGCAAGATATATTCTCTTATGTGCACCACAGGGAAGTATTCACATACACCTTTGTTGTATGGCAGAAATAGCTAATTTTATCACATTGTTATGAAAAAAGAAAGCAAATATAATCTAAATGTGTTCTATACTAATATATGGAGGTTGTGGGAAGAATATAAGTAAGATACATAGCGTGGTCTATGCCCTAAGCTGGAAACATACTAAGAAAAATATTCCAGTGTGATTTCCACAACTAGGAGGAGCTGTGCTAGCCACTTCAAAGTGCGTGCCATTTATACTCTGAAGCAGGGGCTAACTTGGGAGTTGGATGGGTAGAGACATCATGGCAGTCTCTGCAAACTCTCTGCAACAAGGGTTACACCTGAGAAACTGAAGAAGAGGGGCTTCCACTGCTTTCTTGCTCTGCCAATCCTGAATAAGCTAGCCAGCACAACCATGTGGCAGAAGAGGGATAGCAGTCATTTTGGGAAAATAAACAGTTTTCTTCCTTTGTGAATTAACTGATATATGGCCAAACATTAACACATCACTCTACTGCACTTTACTCAGGACAGATAATGAAGAAATGTAATTTGCATTTCCATACTTTTACAGTACACTTGAAGTATTGTGTGCTGCAAACTCAGTTTCACCCAATACATGCTCCTGAATAGTGAAAACTCATTTCATATTTTGCAATAAGCATGCGGAGTTAAAATTACTTCCTCTAGTATGTACTACTCTATATTTCTCAGCATTGTGTTTCATTTGTCATTGTCCTAGATCGTTGCTGGGCTTTGTTACACCCTATAAAGGTTTCCTGTGACCTACATAGTTTTGTGCCATCTGCAAACTTCGCCATCTTACTTTTCAGAAATCTCTCTCAAACACAAGGCATCCTTTATAAATCTGCATTCTAATATCAGAACAAGTCAGATTTGGTAGAGAATCTAAATCACAGTTTCAGTTTTACAACAAACACTGAATTCTAGTTCATGCATCTCAGAACTTAATAAGTCTTATTAGTGAAAATGTTACTCTAGACTGTTACACTCAAGATGGCTTCCAAAGGCTAGGAAGCGGGCTTTAAAATTATATTATCAATGTGTTAAAATAGTAATCATGCACAAGGTGAGACAAGGTCCCATTTCTGTTAATTTGCCGTAGAAGATAAGGGAGTTCCACGTTTCTGTTTGGAAAGTGTTACATAGCACCTGTCTCCCAGGAAGGCCCACCAGATGTGTCGAGGATGACAATCTGTGTAGGTGCTCTGCAAGAAGCATTGGATGGGAAGGAAAGTTAGCCTAGTAAGATGGCAGAAAAGGGTGACAAAGTGTACTGGAGAATGGATGTGCATCAGAAAAATATCAGGAAAGTTAGTCAGAAATAATGTTTTATCTGACACATTCATTATCTTAAAAATAGGAGTTTTCATATCATTGGAGATGTCATCAAAGTAAAACAACAAAAACTGTGAGCTTTGGTCACTTACTAGCAGATAAATCCATTTAAGAGCTCAACAGCAGAGGAAATCCTTGTTAGGATTCCCAGTCCCACCAGGGAAGCCAATCATGCGTGGACTTGAGCTTCTCTTGACAGAAACAATTGGTCTGGAAAGGTCTACATGGTACAGTTTATTCTGCAGTTTCTCTGCCTTCACTATGCCTATTTTGTAGATAAAGAACATAATTTTNGGGGAAAGGGGAAGGAAGAAAAGATGTTCAGCATGAGAAAGTCCTATATTTCTTAGTATTCCTAATGCTCAGAGTGGCAGGCTATAGATGTTTACATCAATTATATCAGCCTCGAAAAGAAGTGCAGTAAGAACATGAACTTATTTGTCTTTATCTGAACAATAATTCCAGATCTTAAGTCCTTCCATTTTCCTGTGGTAAACTTTAATACACTTACTCTGTCTCTGCCTCTTACTCCCATATAGACCAGACCAAATTTAACAAATGTATACAAAGAATGGCAGCTGACACTAATTTAATGTGCAGGAAGTTAAATCCAATCACAGCTCCTAAGGTAATGGAGATGATAAAAGTATGCAGAACTCTGAAGAAGCAATGAGATTAAATGAGGCTACACAGCTCCTTCATCTATAACTGCTGGAAAGCTGAAACAGTACTTTAGATACATTGGCTCTAGAGCCTAAAGGGATTTTTAATAAACCAAGTAAGCACAGTAGTCTAGCTGATCCAATTGTCCTGCAATCTCTCAAGCTGCTAGGCTCTCTTGTGAAAGATGTTCAACAAATACCCCTGTCCAAATACCCCTGTCCCCACCCACATGTACAACACTGGCCATACAGAACCTATGAACTTCCCTGAATTTCAGCTAACTGTAGAAAAGAAGTACAGTTAACCGTGTTTTGAATGGGAATCTTTAAAAGCATGATAAAACCAAGTTGGTGGGTCCCTGGGGGATACACACCAAAGATTCAAAAAACATTTGATTTAACATCTGTAGATGAAAGCGGTGGGCTAGTAGTTCCCCAGGGAGGCTACTATGGCCAGCAGCTGATGGTGACTAACAGGAGAATGCAGCTGGGGCCTTTGCTAGCTGAGCCTGTAACAACCGTTCTCTGTAGGGCGGCAGGATTAAGGATAAGGCTAAGATAATGGAATTTGTGCATGCCTGGTCTGCTTGCTTCGCCTGACCAGAGCACCGATATCACTGCGACAGCTGCCTTCTCAACACTCTCCCCTTGCAGCAAATGGTGGGCCAGTCTGTCAGCTGCATATGTATGCTTAACAGTGACATATTGGCAATTAAGGAGAGAATGATTCACATTTGTACTGTGTACGGGTAAATAGTTCATGAAATATGCAAGCATGAAATGTAAGAGTAGAGGAGTCTGGGTGCAATTCAAGGCAGTTTTAGAAGGATTTGTTTCCCCTTTTACAAGAGGAAAAAGAAACACAACAATTTTGAAATTACCATATTTATTTTAATACCTGGGGTAAGTTTGTAATGTTCACTACTTACTATCTTGATCGAAGCAGAAATTCTGGCTGGTTAACAATAACCAGTAACTAATGATTTATTAAAATAATAAAATACAGATGAAGATGCTAACTTTAAGTACTAGCTTTTGAAAACCTCAGCCATGGATCCTGTATTTGTAACAAAAATCTGAAGCATTAGTGACATTATTCAACTCTAGACCAGGGTCAGGCTGGTGGCTTGCTGCCATTTGGCATGTAAGAGCTTGACAAAACAATAATAAAACATTTATTTGAAAAGGGGAGTTAGTTAAACAACAGTTGTCATGGTAAATCAGGCGAAATGGTGCCTCAATCTCACATAAACTCTTTAAGAAAAATTTCGGGTTTGTTTTGTTTTGTTTTTTTCTGAAGTATTATGCTCTCCTATGGGGTTGGAGATTGGCTTGTGAAAACTGGTATATGTGCTCAGACACAAGGAAGAGACAGAAAGTGTTATTTTTCTGTATCAAATAAACAGATGCCGAGATTCAAAAAAATATTTTATGGAAATTTTAAACCAAAAACAGATAAAGAAGAAGCTGTAGCAGCCACTTTTCAGAAGGTATTTCTTACCAAGTGAGAACATCCATTGGAAGCATTTTACATCGTTCTTCAGACACCATTCACAGTCCAGGTGATTTTAGCAAACCTCAAGGTCTGGATTCAGATTTACGTGTGTCAGTTTGTGCTGCTAGATCCATTTGTGCAATTCCTGGGTTCTGTTCTTGATTTTAATCACACCGCCCTTTCTCTGCTGTTTACTGGTCTCGTTCTCCATACAGCTTCCAATTTGGGTAGACCTGGGAGAACATTATTTTTTTTTTCTGTACCCCACGTAGGATCACCATCCACAAAAAAGTGAGAGAAAGAAGAAATCAGTTTTTAAGAGGTGAAAGCCCCTGTACGCCAAATATTTCTGCGACTTTGTTTGCTCAGGTACTGTTACCATCAGAGGGAAAGTGTGTTGTGCCGTGGTGTCAGTGGCAGCAGCTGGAGTTATCGGTCTTGCCGCTACTGTGCTGCTGTTCCACCTGTCAGTCATGCTCTGCAGGAGGCATGCTGCTTGTCCTGACGCTTGTTCTCATGGGAAAAAAGCAGGAAGACCTTCTGCCTTTTAGCTGGGGAACTGGCAGGAGTTTTTAGGGTCTATCTAGAGATTGGTAGCTATCCCTCAAGATGTCAATAGCACATGCTTAGGAAGCCCTGCCTATAAAACACTGGTCGTAGCTCCATTGGCTCCCTATCTTTCAGTACTTTTTGTAGCCCATGACAGTGGCTTTTGCCTGATCTCAGTACATCTTTCACCTCTAGTTCTGCTGAACTTTTTATTTTCAACTTTTTTCCCCCAAACACCAATTACAGAGCAGTTCCATTTCAGAAATTGATTTTCCATGTGATATGTTTTCTGTATTTATTTTCTCATGGTACAGTAATACACAAACTTTTCCAGTCTTCCTTTTTGCTTTAAAAAAAAATTAAGTCAAATTACATCTTGAAGAGCGTACCATTGTAGAAATAAAATATTCAGGCCAATAGAGAAAAAAGCACTAGCTTTGGCAGCAGTAATAAGTACTTTTTAATGTATAGCCTGATGTTCAGTCTTGCTTAATACTTCCCTGGACTGTGATACACATCCTTCCCATTATAGATGAATGGGCTAACTATACCTAATGCTCAGTGACCAGATATGAATGTGTTTTTGCAGAAATTAATACTGAGGGCATAATCCTCATATGTTTGTGAAATAATTTACGAGGCTGGGCCACTGACACTCCTGTTGTCAGTGAGAGACACAGTTCGTGACATTTGTGGTTCATACTAAACCTGGATCAACACTAATTTTCAATAGAGTATTTACAGAGAATCGTTGCACCTTTCAACATTTCTTGCCAACAATGCACTCAGGTCCTCATGCAGTACACATATTATGTCCAGACACAGGAGTCAGGTTGCAGAACCAAATGAACTAATTGTACTTGTGCATCTCTACTACTATTTCATGTAGTTTTAGTAGAGAAAAGAAAGTAATTTCTGCTTTAAACTTCCTGGCAAGCTTTTAAATTATTCCATGGAAAATGTAACATGATTTGTTTGTATCAGTCAAGCCTGTTTCTTCTTAAACTTTGGATTTTCTAGTGAACTGGTGTGTTCTTAGTTTCCCCAAGGAACGTTCATGATCTCCCTCTTAAGGTTTTAAAGGTCCTGAAGACCTTTGCAATTCTTTCCTCCTCCTTCCCTAACATTTCTTTGTGTCATTTTCAAATTCTACAGTTTCTAAGTATGATACTGTAGAGACAAAATGTCATCGACATTAAGTGCTTGTATTTTTCACATTAAGCTTTTGTAGTTTGTAAATATGTTCTCTGGTTCCTGGCTTTTGAAATTCACTGACTTCTTTTCAAGAGAACTAGTGAGAACTCATGGTGCATTCTGCCTCTTTCATGGCTTGTCTTGCTCCATTTTTATTTTTTTTTTAAGACAGAAAAAAATTAAAAAAAAGAATTTGACATTTAAGGACTGTAAGATCTTGTTTGGTAGTGCAAGGTAGGACTTTGGCTGCAGAGGGACATCTCTTCTCATTTAATTAATTCTTTTCCTTGACATTTCTGTCATCATGAGGCAAATTTGTTTGTGGTGATTAACCTTTAAGTATGATATGAATTTTCAGAAGAGTCATGCAGTGTCCAAAAGCAACTGCACAAAACAACATTTAAACTCTCTCCCAACCTAGTAATGAAATTATGAAAATAACTGTTCTTCCTTTATCTTTGCTTCTTTCCTTCTTTCTTCTCTCTTTCAAGCCCCCTAGAAAAAGTCAAACATAACCATACTAAGGTTCAAAAGAACAGAGACAAGAATATCATCTTGAAAGGGTCACATCATTTTAGCCCTCTTAGTGGAAGATTTTGATGTGGATTTTCTCTAAACTAGCAAAAATTTATTTGGGCATTTAAAAGGGTTTTTGCTGGTGTTATGAAGGATTTTTTTTTAACATTATGCATGATGTATTGATGTACTGACGTCAGTCCACCACTGAGATCTTGTAGAGTCTGCCTCAGACACTGCAAAAACTATGAGTACCTGGGTGTAAGGGATATCTGAATGTTTCTACACTAAAATAAGCATTAACTGCATTATGCTACTCAATACTGCAAGTGACCCGTGGGTACACAGGCGGCGCTTTGCTTCCAGCAGGAGCTGAGTTATCGCGGTAGAAGCCTAGAGCTGTATACTCCAGTTCTACCTGACTAGACAGGGGGTAGGAAGACGAACAGCAGCAGCCGGGAAGTAAACAAGTTAAATGAAATGTGGGAAAGCAGTGATGAAAAGTGGTTATTAAACAACTGCTGTCACCATATAATCCTTGCAAAAACTGCCCCTGATTTATCATTTCATAGAGATCTTGCAGACCAGTAATTACTGAAAGTTCTTATTTAATGAAGGTGAGAGCACATGGGAAAATTCCTGCTTATACTATTCCCACTGCCCCTCTCCTAGTGGAAATGTATGGCTGTGAATTCAGATATGAATCTCAGAGAGCAAGGTAAAAAGAACAGTTGAAAACAGATGGCAGCAGTTACAACTGGCATATTCCCAGTTGGTGGCTTTAGCATTTAGAAATGAGCATCTGTTCTTCTTCCCTATTGCAAAGTGGTTTTAACTCAGAGGTGCTAAAAATACGTAAGTTGCTGTTTTATTCATTTTTGCTGTTTACTGACTTTAATGACTTATATCGAATGAACAGTACAATGTTTACCTGTGTGGCAGGGGAATCAAAACAGAAATACAGGTCTCTCATGCAGAACCTGAGGTTGTAAAGTACAGGGAAGAGGAGAAGAGGAAATTATGTAGTTTTATTCTAATGCTGGAAAAAAGGGGTTACTGAAAGCTGAGGCTGCAGCAACATGAAGGTCCAACCTCTGTACCAGGTTTCAGGTGCTCCTTGTATTATCTTCCTTTTTTAACAGCTATTAATAAACTCTTGAGATTAAAGAAGATTAATAACCATCTCACTACTGCATCATCTAAAAGCACTGAAAATTCCAGTTCTGGCTCCAGAAAGGATCAATATGAGTTTGAGGTTGATTCTTTGTTAGACAGTGGACTTTGAAATAGGGTGGAGCTAGGTATCATGAAAACTGAAAAAAAACCCCAAACCCATTTCAGGTTAGGCATAGTTTATATTACCTATTGTTTCTAGCATCAGATAAGATCTTTGTGAAATGCAAAAAGCATTGACAAACTAGATTTGTAAGACAACTCTATGAATACATTTATCCATTTTTAGGCAGAAATGGCTATGACAGGTGACAACCTTAATTTATTGTGACTGTGCATAAAATCATGGCAATTATGCTTTTAAGCCTGAGCCTTTGCTATTGAGTCTGGATGAGAACGAGGGTCCATCTGGATGGATCTGGCTATGGGATTAATTCTTCAGGGCACAATTCTTTGCATATTTTTTTGAACATTAATGCCTATTATAGGGACAATGCAATAGGCTTTTCTGCTACAAAGTACTGAAAATGTGCTTGCAGATCATGACAGAGGTAGAAGGAATTATTTTCTGATGACAGACTTTTTAAAATCAAAGATCACAAGATAGAGTGATAGACAGCTGATCATCTGCCTGAAGGATTCTCTCATCCAAGCTGTGTCACGGGTCTGTTGCATTATGTGTTCACTCAGCATCTATATTGAGGAGAAGGGTCAAATGAGTTGTTTTAAATTGTGACACTTTCATGATGATATTCCTGTCTGTATTCTTTTGAACCTTAGCATGGTTTCATTTAACTTTGCCAGTCTCTAGGCCGTGCATATCTGGTTTGAATGGAAGCCAGATAATTAGAAATGAATCCTGATAAAATAAAAATTATGCTAGTTGGTGGAATGGAATTGGATGATGTGATACACCTGATGGTTGCTGTTTGGGTTTAAGAGTTTCTGTCCCTTTTGTTTGTTCACTTCCAGGCCTAGGGATTCTTGCAGAGCAAGGTAAAGTAAAAGGTACAATTTTCTCTGTTCTGATCAAAGAGTATGCAAGTCTTTAATCAGGTGGCATCCTTGGGATAGTGATTAAAATATCTGATTCCTAGAGATGGGACTATTGAAATATGATATTTGGGTAACCTACCAAATCTCACTGCAGACTTTCCTAGGCTTTGTGATGGATGGTTAGGTGTGAAATGTTGAAGAGTAATTTTTGACACAGGACAAGTTTTATTCATATTTACCAAGTAAAACAGTATGTTTGGATAATCCACCAGTTGCTCTGGTTGCACTTGTTACTCAGGTTCCCAGCAATCAGCAATGGGCACATATTATGACTGGAAATGTAAGGAAATAAGAATAAGCATGTCACCATTTTTCGTTTGAAGTTGGTGTTGAAGATTCTTGCTTCCCGTCTATCCCTGGTTTCAGTATTTGAAAATTTATAATATTTTCTGAGAATAATGCAGTGCATTGCTTGCTGAGTTCTGCAATTTTATTGCTTCCCTTACAAATTAGCTGAGCACTTGATTTGCATGGTAATAATGGTTTCCAAAATAACTATTTTTATACGGTTAATTGAAAGAGGCTCACTGTATTTTTTTGAATTATATAATTTTTTTGCTGTGTCTGTCTCATTCTTTCCTTCTGTGAAATGGATCTTTATGGAAATGTGTAAATGTTGTGAAAGTATTTAGTGAAGAGTATTTACTGAGAAGTACTTTGCTCATGTAAATACAACTGCAGTGAGTTACTTTAGTGGTGAGGTCATTAATATTCATGTCAATAATAGGTACTGACAAAAGCCATCTATCAGCTTTGCAATGTGATATTTTAACAGCTGTGATTCTCTGCCTCAGTATTCATGCAAAAGACCTGCTTTTACAGTCAAACACTTAGAGGATCAAATCTACCCCAAAACACTCATACATGATTATATTGAACTTCATCCACATATATTGCTAGTTGTGAATGCCCTTGTGAAGATTTGAGATTGAAGTTGTTGCCTTCTGGCATTTGGCATTTAAAGATACGGGCAAACCAGACATACAGGGTATAATTCTGTCTCTAAGCCTCAAAATTCTGTTATTTTGTGGTGCACTTAGTGGACTGAACATAAAATTACAGTGGAGAAGGGGATGATCAGTAATAATTATTTACAGTTATGTCTTTGTGGTGGTTTATATCTTATATTCCATGAAAGCCTGCCTTTAATTTTAGTTCCAGAACCCTAACTTTGCTAACCTATATTCTTCTTTGTCAAATACTTCTGTTGACTCAGAAGAATGTAAACTACTTCTTTAGTCTGCATTGTGGCAACTTCAATGCATTTCTCTTTGAACTGGGCTTTTATTACTTTTAGAAAACCTAGGAGCCTCTAATGTACCGTTATATATACAGTTTTATGCTGTTCTTAATTAATAAGTAGAACTGAATTAGCTGGTTGAAACCAAGTAGAATTTTTTTGTAATTAAGTTAAGTTAATGTAAACCATCTTCTTTAAAAATGTGATGTTTACCAAGAAACTTGTATGCATTTATTTAATTTGGCTAGAAAACCAATTAAAATTGAACTACTTCAATCTTCTGGGTGTTGGGACAGTTCAAGGTGCATCACAGGTCTGAGCTGTCCAATACCTCAAGTGAAATTAAAAAAATGGAGTCTCTAATGGAAATTCTGTGCTCTGTAAATGTCTGTATCCCTCACAGTTTCTGTACTTTATATCACAGGCAGTAAGAAAATTAGTATTACAGGGTAAGGCTGATGTGCATATATACATATGAAGACTGTAGGCAAACACCATTGCCAGCAGAAATTTAGTCCTGAACCTTTAGTCTGACACCTGGAGTTCCACCTAATGGTATAATAGATAACTTTCTGTGTGTGTTAATCATGCCAATGGACCAAGGGTGTGCTTTAGGATCATTTTACATATTCATTTTGCTGTTTCAGAGATGTGTTATTTAACCAAAATCAGGTTATAAAGATTTTGACTCTTATGCATAGCCCAAGCTATCAGCGTGGTGGGATGAACTAGCTGCTTATGTCCAGATTCAGCATTTTGTCTATCACAGTGTTATAATCTCTGTTATTGTGGTTGCCAGATCTATCTTTTCTTTCATGTCACAGGTAGCACTATGACAGCCCCATTTTTAAACAAATTACAATAGATGCTGGAGAGTAAGCAAGCCATAAAATGAAGACATAAAAATTATTATCATTAAGTGTTCATTAATGTCTATAAATGATAATGGGAACATTTCAAAACCAGAACTAAGTAGCTATGCCATATATTTGTATGGCTTTCTCGGATACTGATATAAATCATTGGGGAAATCCCTACCTGTTTCTGCAGGAGTGAGTGTATGGGAGAGCATGTATGTTTCAGTGTATATATGAGTGTGTGCATAGAATTAAGCATTTTGAAATAAATTATTCTGTAGAGCTAAGTGGGATTTTTGTATTCAGTCTATGAACAGATTGCACACTTTTCTGTTTGTTGATAATGGAAACACTACTGAATGGTGACTACTGACTTTGGATACTGTTTCAGCCATTGACTGGAAGGGTTAAATTGTTTGAATCAGATTGTTGGTATGAATGTTTGTGCAAAGTGCATTTGATTTCTGTGGATATCCAAACAAGTCATTCTTGTATTTGCATATGCTGTGCATTTGTACTGGCAGAATCCATTTGGATTAGTCTGCACTGAGAGAGAAAATAATAACTGTCCATACAGAGTGGTGTTGTGGCAATCTTATTCTTGAGACTCTTTCAGATGGGTAACCTTGATTCCCTCTGCTTTCTTTCCCCACATGTGCAAGTTTGATCACTGGGATCCCTGGCCAGCACAACCCAATTAGAGTCCTAAGTATAATTAAGAAACAGCTGCTTTCTGTTAGTCGCAGACTTGCAAATGGAATAAATACTCCACAAGTTATATATGTGCCTGTAGCTGCAAATGGCACTGAGTACATTCCACCACTGACATATTGACAGCGGGGTCTAAAGCTCCTACTGGACCCTCCTCTTGATAAGGTGTTTTTCTGTCTTGTGTTCATGTACTGCTAGTAGTAGTGTAAAGCAAGGGTAAAACTAACTCGACTTGAAATTGGTGGCTGATTTCTGAAGATCTACCTTTAAGATGAGGATTTTTACTGATAGTCCTTGAAAAAGGTTACAGAAGGAATGTCAAAAGAAAACACGTGAAATGAGAAACAAGATTTGATGGTCAGGCATCAAGCAAAACTTCTCTAAGTCCCTGCTGTAGAAGCTTTGAATAGTTGCTCTGGTTTAGGATTGTCCCTCAAACTCCCAAATTCAGGCATGTTAGTGTGACAGATCTCACTCTGTTCTGGTGTGCCTAATTGTTAGTTTGCATCATAATTTGGGTGAGATGATACTCACAGGGGCGGACCCATGATGCAATTCCTCTGTAGGCAGAGCTTCATATGAGCTGACCTCTCTGAGGGAACTCATGCGGTCCCTGCAAAATATCTCAGGCTAGGTTATGAAGAATGCTGATATTTTTATTTTCTTCTGCTCATCTTGGTTCTATGGCAATTACTCTTACGAGAGTACCCGAAAAGATCAGATTGGTGGGGATGTGGCCATTTGAAACAAATTTTCTGAAATAAGTTTTTTATTTTCAGTCACAAAGAGAGCAGTCTTTTGGTAGTTTCTCATTGTAGGTGTATATCTGTTTCTTTCCTCCACTATAAATGTCCAGTTACTCTGTTAATTTTTATTCCTGGATTGTCATGTAACATTTTTCACAAGAGGACTAGTATACCTTTGTTAATACTTAGACTTACTTGATTTAATTATATTAGTGCTGTTGCCTTTTTTTTTTTTTTAATATCCTTATAGTGAGATATATATATATCTGGAGAAGTCATAGTAGATATTCTAAGATGTAGAGCAGCCTCTAGAGATGCATGCTTTTGCTTGTCTGAACATCAAGTCTGTTTTTTTGTATCAGAATAATCACTTAGCCCTTCTAATTACATCATGTGTCAAGAAAACAGTCCTTGGTGGTTTTTTTGTGGTTACCAATCCATGTTAAGAAACAGAGGAAAAAGGAATTGCAGGGAGATAAGTGGTCTGAAATCCACAAAGTTTTGACTATGAGCCAAAAGAGAAAGCTACCTCTTCACCAGTGAAATCAAAATTCAGGCTGATAAAGATGAAACACACAGTGCTTGGATTTGTTTACATTTTTTATTTATTTGGTTGATTTATTTCCAAGGAAAATTTGATAGAATCTAAGATGGAATTTTCCATTATTCATTGTCTGGGCTAACAAAAACTTTTAATAGACCTCGTATTAAATATGGATGAAAGGGACTGCTTGTAGTAAAGTTGATTCAGAGATTACATTATTTCATAGCTGCAAAACGGGATCCATTAATAAGATGCCAGTATTAACCTGTGTGTTATTTGCTACATGGTCAGATTTAGATATCATCTGAAATTGGTCGGAGTAATTTTAGACAGATGGTTTTGCTCTTTTGAAGGCCCTTTATGGTATCATTATGCTGTGCAATGAATTCTGCAGGGTGTGTTTTTCTTCACCCAGCACACTCCATAAAGAGCAGCGCTCGTGGCTGTGTTTCTGAGTGATGTCCTTTTCTGCTCCCCTCTGCTCTCCGGCAGCAATAATTTATGCCGTCCTTACCGTGGTCGCAGATTGCCTCCTCTCTGTTTGCAGTAGGCAGGCTCCGTGCGGAGGAGCCACCACAGCTGGTCTCTGCTCTCCTCTTTGTGGAGGGGAATGAACCATCTTGCAGGTCTTCAATCCTCATGCCTGGCATGATGGCGATGCCGTGGTGCATGATGAAAGAAGCCTCGATCTTCGAAGCCTCGAGAAGCCAGATTTCGAGGCAGGTTTATCCTCTGCAGTCAGGTTGTGAGAAGGCTGGCGGCCACAATTGGTGAAGGGTCGTGAGGGCCCAGTTTCATCATCTGAACCCTACACCATGCTGCTGCTGGGGGTGGGAGATGTCCCTCTCTGCTGCCGTCAGCCTGCACTGCAAGCACAGAGGAGAATTCACCTCTCAGAGAGGGCCAATTCCAAGCGGGCCTCTTTCTCTTAGAGCTGCTGATTAAATGCCACACAAAAAGATGGCCATGCGGAGCGGGGATCCACTCTTTGGGGTACCGGCACTCTCTTAGCAACAACAAAGCAGCTCTGAATTGCATAGCAGAGATGCGACAAGGTTTGGAAAGCAGAAGAGTCTTTGAAAGGGTGGACTGAGGTTGTCGTGGTACTCGTCACATGGGTGGAATGGATCTGTGACCAACTCTGGACAAAGCTAGCAGCAAAAAAGGGGGAGTCTCAGCCTCACCCAACTCTAGCCCTCCTACCTAGAAATCTTCACACGCCGCAAGGTGACCCTCGTTCAAGAGAGTACAATTACATGATCCTTTAACTTAGTTCCTTCCTTCCTGCAAGTCCTGTCAAACTAATTCCTGTCCCTAGGTGCCAAAATCAGAATTTTGCATTTAAACAAATGGTGTCTTGACAGCTGGAACATAGATATCGACGCTTGTTGCAGCCTGCCTATCTGCTCCTGCAGCGATTTGAGGCCTCTAGGCCACTACTGGACTTGTGTAAATCAGATCTCCAAAAGAAGGGGGAGGGGAGGGGGATTTTATTGTCCTCTGTACCATATTGTTTAGAAATGTGTCCAGAAAAGCTTAGGGGAAAATAACCCCAAAACAAATAAAAGGGACTGAGTGCCCTGTGTTGTACAATCTACCGTTCTGCTTGTCTATTTGGTTTTCTTTATTTTCTTTCAACCATATGACTAACCTCACCTCTTTGTGTTCAGCAGCTGAACAAAATGCACAGTGCTATATTCAGAAGCACCCACTCATTCCTTACAGCTTTTATGACAAAGCTGTCCCTCCACATGTCCATGTTGGCCTCTGACCCTACACGTTTACTGCAAGTAAACATGCCAGATGGCAGAGAAAAGTGGTAGGGCAAAGAACAACCCTCTGGGGGCCAGGAGTCATGAAATCCTTCTCCACAAAGCAAACTTAAAAGGAACAATTTCAACAAATGCCTTAGAGCAAGTTCACAGCTAGAATGAAAGGGAGACGGAGAAAAAAATAAGCAAAAAAAAATCCCCGACCCAACTCTCTTGTTACATATTTTGTTTTATGTACCACCAGCTACATTAGTAGCGAAAACAAATAAAAATATGAGCTATCATTAGGAAAGACAGACAGATGGACTGAGTTTTTAAGCAGAGAGGTGGAGGCGGGCTTGCATTTGGAAATGAGCGTTCAAATCTGGAGCTTGAATGTTGCGGTGACCCCTGCAATATTTCCCGTGTCCCTCTCCCTCCACGGGGGCACTATCAGAAGAAAAGGGGTGAAGTCACTGCTGTTGCTGATGAGCCTGGCGCGGAGGAAAAAGTTCAAATCAGGGAACACTTCATACTCATGGGGCCATTGCCTGCTGCCAGTGATTGTGTCCCGGGGATAGGCATTGCAGGGAAGAGTCATGTAGAGAACAAGAGGAGCAGAGGTCAAGGAGTGAGAGGTACCTCCAATTAGCCCATCTGACACAGCAGGAGGAAGCAGACACATTTTACGATGTAGGTTGCAGCACTAGCCAGCTGGCCTGGCACAAGACACTACTTCTACCGAGAGACAGAGCTTGCCTGACACCCCTCAGTCGTCATCCCAGCAGCTTTGCCCTTGTTGTGGAAATGCCTTCAGTTTGTTAAGCTTTTCAGCCTCATCCTGAAGGGGATGCAGATTCCTCATCCTCAGCCCACCTCTTGTTTGCGGCCTCAGGACCAAATCCCATGCCTCTACTCCCATTTGGATGGTCTGCTCTGGATTCAGGCTGGGACACAGCCGCTTTTACTCCAGTTCTAGCTGATGATTTGGTTGCCTATATATAGAATCAGGTGCCTTAAAACAAGTCCCTCTGTGGCATCCTTTTCTGAAATGTTACGGACAGCCTGATCCATGCATAAAATTCAACACACCTCACAGCTTGAATGCAGCCTTTATAACTAGTTCTCTGAAAAGCTTTTTTTCCTTGTCAGCCCCAGAGCACTTGACTGCAAGTGGTAAGTAGCCATTGATTTTTATTTTGCTTTCCAGGCAGAGGGGCAGGAACGTGCAGAGCAGAATTGCCTTCCCAAGGCCAAACCACAAGCCCTACAGCCCCTCAGCTGCTCTCCTCCCAAACGCCTTTGCTGCGTCCTAAAATGCCCTGGGGAGCAAGGGAAAGCTAGACAGGGATGCAGGCTGCTCCCCACGGAGCTGGCCATGGGCCACTGCCTCTGGTTCATGCACAGTTCATCTTCGGTCCTCCTGCTGCCATCTTTTCCCCTGACTAATACTTTGTTCTGTAATTTTAAACTGTCTCACTTCTGCCAGCAATTTTTATTTCAAAGAGATAGCTATGAATATGAGAGGACGAGGGGACCTTGTCCCGCAGCTAATCTACCTACATGTAGTTAAGCTGTTTTCCCTGAAATGATGTCATTCAGCCCACCTGATGATCTGGCCCACAAACATACTGTTTTAAAAAATAACTGCACCTGCAAGATCCCTAATGTAAGAAAAAGAGTGCTTTTAGTAAGGTCTTTAAACTTTCCAATATGCATTAAGCACATTAAAAATAATTAACTTTTTAAATACAAACGCCCCATTCTTCCCAGGGTAGATTTAACTGCTGATATTTCTTAAAATTGGGAATTGCAAACTTTTAATTACAATATGAACTAGGCATGGAGATACTGACACACTACTTTAATTAAAAGGAGATATCCTTTCCCATATTTATTATATAAAATATGTTCGTTTTTTTAAACAAAATCTAGACAGTAATTGTTTTATAGCCTTATCTTAGAAATTGCTTTTGATAGTTTAATGATTGTGCATAACTACATAATTTTGCTTAGGTACTGCACATGATTGTTCAAAAGATCTGTAATTATTTTTTGTGACAACGTGTGCTATATTTAAACACAAGTGTCAAATAAGCAGGACAGCTTTAGTTTAGCAGAATCAACTCTAAAAGACCCCTTGAGCATGCTGAAACTCAGAGGAAAAGAAGGCTTGTGCAGGTGTTAGCCTTACTGTGCCATCTTCTGCTGAAATGTCTTCCAATACGTTTGTCATGAGGGATGCAAAAGAAACAATGAGACAAAACCTGTGGCAAGAGGAATTAGAGTCTGCAAGTCATTGTGAATCTCTTTTAAATAACATAACGTTTGTAAGGAGCAAGCAAGACAAGTGATATGTTGGCAATTCCCTGGTTTGTCTCTGTTAAAAAAAAAAAAAGTAGAGATGCATTTGAAAAGGTGACTTTATCTCCTCCTCATTTTCTGTACGCCCCTCTCTTTCATAAGCCCCCAAACTGCAGTCAGCCTCTTTTCTTAACTGATTGCCGAATGCAGCCTTCCTGCTTCTGAGCACTTGAGATACGTGTTCAAGTTTTCCTCACAGGAAGGGTAAAAGCTTGCCTTTTTGAAAATGAAAGCAGAGATTCTCATATAATTACACAACGACATGGGCTGGATATTAAAAAAAGCATCAGCTATCATGGGACTTGAAATGGAAATGTAGCACCACCAACACTCTGGGACTCCAAAGCTTGTCTGAAAACTAGAGCAGCTAGCAGCGTACCCCACTGGTGTTAGTGGAGTGCTGCAAGTGGAGCATTAGGGCCATGTCACAGCCCTGACTCCAGGGTGAAGGTCAGGATTCATTAGCCCTTTGCAATATGCCAGCAATGCCCCTTCTGGAGACAGAAACTCCTGTGGGTTACTGTAGTCATGCAACAGTGACCAACCCTCACCGTGACATCTGACGAGAGAAACTGGAGGGAATGCGGGGAAATGAACATTTGACAGCAACCTGGAGTAGTAACATTAAGGCAAAGATCTTTCAGGCCAGGTATTTTACTGTGAACAGTGCAAGTTTATGTCCTGGTGCCAATTTGCATCTACCCCTGCTCAGACAGTTGTTTTAGTGCTGGATTTTTTGCCTTCTTACTGTAAGATAAGGAAAAGGTGCACCACTATGCAACTTACTGTTTTCTCGGATCTGAAACTTCTCATTTAGCCTTGGTTGAAGTGTTTCTGGTTACTTGGCCACCAGCCAGATGCTATAATTGGGGATTTACTGCTCCCTTAGCTATAACAGGGCTAAGCGTCAGTGTGCAGAGCACTCCTGCGCTGTATTTCCTCTTGAAATGTAAGTTGTTTGCTGCTGAGTCTTCTTTTCCTCTTAGCTTGCAGAAACACAGAGAAGCTGAAATGGATGTGTGCTAGCCATTGGTTGTGGACAGTTTTGGAGGGGTTCTTGAGTGGTGCAGGTTAGGATGGGATGAGGGAATTATGCAGGCTGTCTGTATGAGAGGTGTCTCCAGGGGGCAGGTCTGCTGCCAGAAGAGCTGTACCTCTTCGTCCACATCTGCAGGACATCTGTGCTTGCAGAGCAATGTGTTAGCCTGTGAACAGAGATGTGCCTAGCAGAGGTGATGAGAAATCAGTTCCCCAGGCAAGATCTTGGGAGCCATTGAGACAAACTTGTTCAGGGGAGCAAGAGCTTTGAGCTTTGCTCTGTAATGAGAAGCTGTGAGGTGTGGGAGTGGGGAGAGCTGAACAGTATGGGGGGCATGTGGGTGTCTGGGTTTGAGCAGCAGACAGAGGCAATAGATTGCGAGGATCAATAATATCATTTTCCTCATACATTGCCATAAAAATTAAA
Organism: Chionis minor; assembly: GCA_013398295.1. Lineage (NCBI taxonomy): Eukaryota > Metazoa > Chordata > Aves > Charadriiformes > Chionidae > Chionis > Chionis minor. Next base: position 61,382 of record VZSF01000108.1, on the reverse strand, counting down.
ATTTCTATGTCTGCATTGATATTGTTATCTCTGGGCCAGAAGCTATCATCCTCCTAGGAAGAGTGAATTTCATAAGAATATGTGGAACCAAATACAGTAAAAATCCTGATAAAAATAGAACCATCACAGACATTTTACAACATTGCAGAAAACAGTAATCAAGCTAAAATACCGTGCTTGGAAACATTTTCTCCTTGTGGGAAAGGTGCCCAAACTACTCAGCCTTCCAGTTCTTATGCCTAAAATTACTGATGAAATTCTCATAATAAAATTAATAATTGATACACCGTAATAGTTTTGTATCTTAAAACATTTGGCTGAGATTGACGCAAATGGTTGTAACTAGGGAATGCTCAACACTGCTAGTGCCCAGCGGTTGTTAGCTAAATAGAAACATCACGCCTGGGTGTCCCAGCACTTCTAAGCATGCAAATACCACGAATACATCAGTTTCCTACTGTACACTGAGCTATATTTGGAACAAGTTTATTTGCAGAAATTGTAGCTTCAGCTGCCTGTGCATTTATGAAAAATGAATAGCAGCTTTACCACTCGACAGACATTCTAATGGCAAAAAGTTGCTTAGAAATAGAGCTGGTCAAATGAAATCCACAAATAACCTATCTGCAGTTTTTTCTCCTGTCAGTGATTGAATAAATTCTGGTTCTAAAAACTTGCAAAGCATTATTTTAAATCATGGTACCCCGTGGTCCTTCCAGTAATCTGAACACCATAGTAGAGATCTTGCAGGACTGGAAGCTGTTGTTTGGTCTGCTTGTTTCGTTAGTAGAGGCTTTTGGGTAACACCCATTTATCACAAAGTCAGCATCTTGGGCCTTTGACCTTCGAAGGCTCTAGATTGTCTTTTGATATATGTTGGCTCAACACTTGCAAGGCTGTGGCACCTACCTGAAAGTATTGGGTTGACACCTGTTATACGTTTAGAAATTGCTGTTTTATTCCCTGTGCTTTATATACAGCCATACCACAGAAGTAACAAGCACAGCTAAGGCCATTTTACTTCCTTGCTCCTATTAACCTCTCTGAAGCACAGGGAGGGAAGAGATGGGATCACAGGCCTGTCACTTTGTGCACTGCCCAGCAATACGGGCTGCTGGCAGCAAGTATGAATTGCATAGTGCACCTGCCTTCAATACACTGGTGGCATCTGAATGGAATTTGTAAATTTTCTTGGTAAATGTTTTCAGAAGCAAATACTGGGTCAGTTTGGCTCTGCATGGTGCATTGGCTTTGCCTGTGATGGCTGGAGGAAGAGAAGAGAGGAGGGAGCGATCAGTTTTTCTCCCCACCAGAGAGGAGACCAGGAAACCGTAAATTAATATGAAAGAAATAGAAGATGAAGAATTCACATCTTGGTGCTATCCCAAGGCTGTGTTCTGTTGTAGTGTTTTTTTTTTTTTTCTTTTTCTCTCCATACACTCCTAATCTGTGCTTTACCATTCTCATCTGACATATTGTTGACCTTAAGACCTACACAAATTGTGACATTTAAAGTGAAAGAAGAGTCTGAAATCTTCTTTACTGCCTCCTGAGCCCCGGAGTCCTGGTGAAAGAGGGACTTATTACTTGTTTCCAGGTTTTCTTTCACAAACATGAAAGTCACGGACTTAACTTCGTGATATGAGATTTTCCCATAGTTCGAGGCTGCAGGAGCTGCATCTTGAAAGAAACCAACAAGTTGTAGGCAAGCAGTGAGCGGTCCCAACCTATTGAATCATCAGACCACCTTTGAATGACATTTTTATTCTTTTGCTTCATAGAGTGTACAGGGTTTTTTTCAAGTCCAGTTGTATCTGTAAAGTGCATGTTCAACTTTGGGTGGAAATTGTCAACAGTGTACAGACTAATGAAACTGGAGATGTTTTCCTACATGCTTCTCTGTACAGCACCTACTACATTGAGTCCTGATGCAGATACTGATGCTTTTAGGGCACTATGCCAATTAAGTAGTGATATTTAAATTGCTGCTATACTGTAACAACTCAGCTATAAGTCAAAAAGTTGCTTCCTAATTCCTATTAAGGATCTTCAGGCTATTAGTAGACAGCAAAGAATATTTGAGGCAATGGAAACCCAATTGTCTCCCAGAAAAATGGATATTTGCAGGAGCAGAGGATTTTTCCAGTTTATTATCACTTTGAGTCTCTTTCCACTGTTGTTTTGTTTTGTTTGGTTTGGTTTTTTTTAATTAACAATAGCACTGACCTTAACAGACTCAGAAATGGGCTGTCTGGTATCCTATAAATCCTCACGTAGATGATACAGAGGTTAGGGTGAAAAAGCAATTGGACAAAAGACTGTGGAGTGACAAGAATAAAATTAGTGAAAGGCAGTTACTTTAACTCCTAGCAGGGTTTTCATCCAAGCCAATAGTTCCTCATAAGCAACTGCACTTAAGGGAGCTGGCAAATCCGGCAGTATGGGCATTGACCATTGTCCATTACCAGTGTGGGATTATTTACTGTTCACAGAATCACAGAATCACAGAATGTTAGGGGTTGGAAGGGACCTCTAGAGATCATCTGGTCCACCCCTCCTGCCAGAGCAGGTCCACCTACAGCAGGTTGCACAGGATGGTGTCCAGGCAGGTCTGGAATGTCTCCAGAGTCGGAGACTCCACCACCTCTCTGGGCAGACTGGGCCAGTGCTCTGCCACCCTCAAAGGAAAGAAGTTCCTCCTCATGTTCAGATGGAACTTTTTGTGTTTGATTTTATACCCATTGCTGCCTGTCCTATCGCTGGGCACCACTGAAAAAACACTGTCCCCCTCCTCCTGACACCCTTTAAGTATTTATAAGCATTGATGAGATCCCCCCTCAGTCTTCTCTTCTCCAGACTAAAAAGAGCCAACTCCTCAGCCTTTCCTCATAAGACAGATGTTCCAGCCCCCACATCATCTTTGCAACCCTTTGCTGCACCCTCTCCAGCAGTTCCCTGTCCTTCTTAAACTGGGGAGCCCAAAACTGAACACAGTATTCGAGTTATGGTCTCACCAGGGCAGAGTAGAGGGGGAGGATGACCTCCCTCCACCTGCTGGCCTCACTCCTCTTGATGCACCTCAGGATGCCATTGGCCTTCTGGGCCACAAGGGCACATTGCTGGCTCATGGTCACCCTGTTGTACACCAGGACTCCCAGCTCCCTCTCTGCAGAGCTGCTCTCCAGCAGATCAGCCCCCAACCTGTACTGGTGCATGGGGTTATTCCTCCTGAGGTGAAGGACCCTACACTTACTTTTGTTGAATTTCATACGGTTTCTCTCTGCCCAGCTCTCCAGCCTGTCCATGTCTCTCTGAATGGCAGCTCGGCCTTCCAGGGTGTCAGCCACCCCTCCCAGTTTTGTGTCATCAGAAAACTTGCTGATGGTACACTCCATCCCTTCACCCAGGTCATTGATGAATACATTGAACAAGACTGGACCCAGCACTGACCTCCTAAGAATATGTCCAGACAAATGCAGATGAAGGCAATATCAACCAGTAACATATATCTGGGGTTTTTTTTTGTGTAATAAGCTTGTTTCAGGCATGGCCATTTCAACAACTCTGTGGGAATGATTATCAGCTCAAGTCTTTGCCACTCTTTTTGTGATGGCAAAGGATATGGCTCCAAAATATGTTGCTTTGCTCTCAGCCTAAAATCAGCAGAAGCTCCTCAAATCACTGTTTTCTCTATGTGCACAAAAGCACATCATCCGTTTTCACTGAGAGAACTCCAGTGGTGTATCTGTTTAGAATTGCCTGTGGCTATCACCTGAAATATACCTGCCGCTGAAGACTTTTTGTGTATTTTGCTATAGAATCAGAAAAAGAGTTTTGGAAAAGACCTTGAGAAGTGAGAAGTTCATTGTTTCCTGCAAGGCAGATCCAAAGCAGGACCCTGCAATCTCACTGATATAGGTTGCCAGTCCCTTAGACCATCTAACCCTGTGATTTAATACCTTTTATCACTAAAAGTTTTTCCTAATATCAAACTTTAATCTCCCATTACAGTCCAAGCACATTACTTCTTTTCTCTGTAATAGAAGAGAGCACTTTTATTTCCTCTCTTTGTCTTACAGCTACTTTTAGTATATTTTGATTAAGAAATTTATACCTCCCCTTTGTTTTCTTCTATAAACCAAACACCTCTACTTCCCTCAGTATTTTCTCCTACCTCGTGTTTTGTAGAACTGCCATTAGTTTTCTCTGGTTCATCTCCATTTGATAAATGTCTTCTGTTGAGCTCTGGCTGAGATCCTGCTTTTTCTGAGTAGAGTGGAAAGATTGCTTTACACGTCTTACTGTCAGCTCTCCTCTTCTTTCTATATATCTTCCCTGGATATTTGCCTTTTTTGAAACAGCACATCATTGTTGGCCTGTTGTTTAATCTACAATTTACTGTAACTCCCCCATCTTCTTCTTCAGCAGGTCTGCTTAATCAATTGTTCCCTATCTGACAGCTGCGGAATTGATTATTCTTGTCCAGGTGTAAACTTCATGTTGGTCCTATTCCATCAGATCTGTTCTCCAATTTTTCAAGACCATTTTGGTTTCTAACTCTGTTCTGTTCAGTGTGCATGTAGCCCTTCTGAGCTCTGTGAATTCAATAAGCACAATTTAATTAAAAAGTTGAATAATATCAAACACACCCCTGCAGAACATTCAATTTTTCCTTCGCATTTGATAGTGCACCATTGATAACTACCTTCTTTGACTACTATCTCTAGTCTGCCTAAAAGTCTTACTTGGTCCTATAGTACCATATTAAGCATGATTTTCTTGCTTGTTCCTAGAAAGGTCTCAAGAGTTTCAGTGAAGTGAACAGATAACACCTGTATGTTCTCCTCTATCTATGAGACATACTCCTCCATCATAGAAGAAAATTAGTCTGATTTGAGAAAATTTGTTTTTGGCAAATGCACGCTAGATGTTATTAATATCTCTGTTTCCTTCTAGTTGCATTGTTTGAAGTCAAATCTATGTTTGATCATTTCTTTCAAACATTTTCCAGGAATGAAAATAAAACTGAAATTTCCTGGCTTGCATTTTCCTCTTACACCCTCTAATAATGATAAACATTTTACCTGCCCTTTTTCAACCCTTCGAAATATTATTTGGCCTCCATGGTTTCTTAAAAATCACTAAATCACTAAATAAACTGAATATTTTTTCTTATTTGGGACCAGTGAATTTGCAAACATAATTTATTTAAACCTTATTCAACCTATTTTTTCTCTTTTCTGGTTTCTTTCTGCTTTATCACTGGTGGTGATGCAGATAGCAAACTTGTCATAGCTGAACTGTGCAATGAAACTAAGGTCCAAAAGTCACTAGTAATGACTTTAATGTAAGAAATAAGAAAAATCTGTCAAGTCAAAAGCAGCTATGCTGATCTGTTGGTAACATTCTCCAAGTCTTCCAACTTCTTAATTTCTTCACTAAAACCTGTCAGTGTATTTAGGTGTTGGCTTAAGGAGTAACATGTTGTTTCATTATGAGTTGCATGCGTTTCTCCTCAATTTTCTTACAGTGATTTTTCTTATGTCACTGATCCTCTGACTGGGTTTTGGAATCAGGTAAGATATATATGGTATTTTGTAAGACCAAAAGAAAATACTGTAGCTCTAATGTTTAAAACCAGGATGCTCTTCTTGGGTAATTCAATCCAAATAGTGGGTTTGCCGTGGTCTCTGAAAGCCCAAATCTTTCTTTGGAGTAAAAAGAAACTGTGACAGCTCAGAGCCCTTGAGTTAAGTGTGGCAATATTTAGAGTTAGAGTTTATATGGAAATCATGGATACACTGTAAATGTGCAACACATTTCTAATCTTGAATGTAATGAGGTCATTTTTCTGAAGCTGATAGATGGAACAGTGCATTCATAAAACACTGTGCTTGTAAATGTTTCTTGGTCTCTAGATTCCTATAGACAGGGGGCTTTATTTAATTTTGGGTCCTGAAGCAAAATTAATATGAACAATGAATACTTTTAAGCTGGAATGGTCTCCCTGAAGAGTGTAACAAACACACGCAAAAGCCATAGCATGGGTTTTTTTAGAATTTGGAAAGTTTACGTTTTCCTCTCATTTTTGTTTGCCTGTGCCTTTTAATTTATTCACTTTGGGATCCAGAGCAGAACTTATGAATGGTAGAGAGAGAGTTGATTTTCAATGCGGTGCTTTCTCAGAGTTAATGCAACACAATGGTCTCCATAGCGTGTCTGGGAATAATTATGCTTGGTTACACAGAAATACTTCCCCAAGCCATTCCTAGAAGGATTTTTCTTTTCTCACTTGTGGTCATTCTTTTTTATGTTTTATATAAAGCAATGCATCCTTTTCACCAGCTGAGAATAAAATGATACTATATTGGGTGCAAGAGGGCAGCAGGGCTCCTCTATGTGAGAGAAAGTATTAAATTCCTCCTCATGTTGTAATGAAGGCTGTGTAAATGGGTCTGTCTTTCTCTCTAGAAGCAATTATTTAGTGTGATAAACTCCATCTGTAGGAGACTGTAAACCTTCACACAAACCCAACTCCTTTCCCTCTTGCCTGTCCATTTCCAGCTTCTGCTGCCCAAAAAAGCATCTCTGTGTTGCTTATCCTGTGAGGTCAGAGGGCTGGGGGCCTGCCAGTGAAGCCTCTCTTCACACTGGGTACCAGTAAGCCACAGGGAACCACCAGCATTTTGGCACTGCAGAGGTGAGGGGTGTCCCCTTTATGGTTTCCTTGTATTACAGATGGTTGTGGGTGCTCCTCTTACCTGGCCCTGCTATTTGTGTTTCTCTCCTGACTCAACAGAAAGAGGCACTATAACTAAACTTTCAGTTAGGAAATAACTAAATAATAATAATAAAAAAATTCAGCTGGCCCTAGCATGAAGTGATGGAAAATGGTTTAACTGCAACAGCATGAAAAACGATGAGCAGGGGAAGCTACTCCTTCAACAGCAGCTGGGAAAAAAACAGCAAAATCCTTCCGTATAGCCTGGTCCAGTTTAAACTGCTACGCAACAGATTCATCTACTATTTATGAAACCAAGGGAGACGATGCTCTTCCGTACTCATCATTGGCACTCAAGATGCTCATGCTGACTAAAAAGGCGTGAGTTGGGTGTTTCCCACAGCTGTGCTGTTTACACCCTGAAGTTCTTGTCCCACCTATAGTTAAAGAAGGTTTGTAGTTTCACCAAAGCTATATTTTCACTCAAACAAATTGCATTTTCATTCAAACTTGTGAAAATATTTCTTTTCAGGAGATGGATGTCAAGTACAAAGAGAAAGTGCAGCCACAGAGGGACCAAGGAAAAGTATTTTCCCTACCAAATTTCAGCTACGCTTAGTTAAAAAGGATAGAACGGCTGTAAGATTTATTTTATCCCTATATACCATTATGGATGTTTAAACTCGTGCTAGTTGTTTATGAGTGCACTAGAAGCAGGGACCTTGGTAGGACATGCGGACTGCGTGTATGAAGTAGAGGTCACTCCTTTCCCTCCGAATTTAGCAGCCTGGAAGACATGACATGTATTAACTAACACATGAAGAAGTGGTGAGGTTGAAAGGAGCAGAAGAAACAACATCAGCAGATGTGACAACACCACCTAAACTCACAATCTTAGCAGATGTCTTAGAACTTTTGAGTGTTGTGATTTATCCAAAGTGTGTGGAAAGAAGCGGATGTCTGAAAATCTCGGTTTCCCATTTTTTATTGTCTTAAGTTTCTAGCCTGTACAGTCATAATGAAAAGTTTGTAATGCAACCAGGAAATGAGAAATAAACCACCAACAGTTCAGTGAATTAAATTTAAAAGGCATCAAGTTGGACTCGATGATCCTGATGGGTCCCTTCCAACTCGAGATATCCTATGGTTCTATGATAAAAGTCCTAAAATATATTTGTTTGGCAAGCCTTAAGCCTGTATGTTAACCCAAATTCAATAAACATGAGCGACTGAAATATGCATATTTTGAAAACATTCAATCAATTGCAACTGTTTCTCATAGCAACACTGTATTTTAAGAGATTGTATTGTTAATATTTATTCATTGTAACTTAGAAAAGAGTAACATGTCTTCTGCTATAGCAACATAGAAACTGACAAATTCATTCCTTCCCCTCCCGTCTTGCTCCCTCTAAGAAAGAAACAGAAAGTAAAAGGCGCTCAGAGTCTGGGAAAGGGGCAAAGAAGAGCAAATATGTTAATAACCCTGAAAAACTGGAATATTCAAATATGAGTGGGAAGAAGGAGGTGAAAAATGTAGAATTCCCCTGGGAAAGGCCCAAGGAAAAATAATTTAGACATGTTGCTTGCCAGAAAGGGATTGTCCTTTACTTTAATTTTTGTTAAAAGTCCTATTAGTTTTTGTCTATTCTGCTCCTGCGGTTTTCCTGAGAATTAGCAAACAAACTCAGAACAAGTTGCATTCTTAATACAACTCAGTACAACAGAGACAAAGGGCCAAAATTTTTGTTCTTCATTGTATCGTAAATGCAAAACACAATTGTCAGGTACTGATTTCCTGTGAAAATAGATTTCCTGAAATAGTGAAGTATTTTTTTCTAAAAATAAGCAGCGTGGCAATTTGCAATATATTTTTCTTGTTGACTGTCTTCTACAAAATGCCTGTGCTTTCACACTGTTTCTTTGTTTTGCCTTCTTTGTATGGTTGGTTGCTCACTTTCCATTGAGTTCCACGAGCAATTTTTTTAATGGTAATTCCATGGCAGATTCTCTGGAAAATGAGAGTGACATACTCTCTTATAATGTAGTGACAGGGATTTCTTTGCGTCTCTTCACAAGGTCTTTTTGAGATCACAAGGGTATAAATAGATAATTATTTAGAAATATATTCTTCATTATTACCTCAGGAATATTCAATACTCTCTTGATAGCATGGTTACAATAATGTATATCACCTATACAGTGACATAAGTTTTCTCTCGATGCAAAGCTATTTGTTTTTCCTTACCACCCTTTTTAAAGCCCGTTTTGGGTCAAGAGCGGTTAGAAATTCACAGTGGTTTTTTCACTTCCCGACCCCCCGCTGAAAACATGTTTTCTTCATTAAATTTGCTAGACGATATGTGCCTGGACCACAAAAAACAGGATCTGATTTTACAGTGAATTGACCCTTCGATAGCAGCGTGGCTGAGAGTCCAGTGGTCTGGGACTACCCTGTCACTTCTCAGTGCAGCGGCTTCCAGATGGCAGATAATGCCAACTGCTTTCATGGTTTGTGTAAGGGGTGCACCTCCCACCCCAGTCTTTGTTATGCGTTTTACGGGAGCAGAGCGTTTAATTTTCAGGCAGGAGGAGAGGGAAAACTCACCTCAGCCATACTAAAGCTGGGTTAGTATATTCTGAAGGACATCAGCAAAATGCCTTGGTAGTGATGTAGAATTCATGTTACAGCAATGTGAATTAATAAGGTTCACTATTGGAACAATGCTGGCTTGAGTTTATTTAGTTGGGTTATTTTTATGCTAATAAAAATTGATAAAAATAATAATTTTCAAGAGAGGCTGAGTCTTACACTGTCTTCTCTGTTCTTTTGCAGCCCAGCTTTGCAGTATACTATTGAATTACTCCATTAAAATGTGAAGAAAGTTGCAAAAAATCGAACTATGTAGCTTTACAGTATTTTTCTCACTTGGTTAGGAAAGGCTTTTGTATTTTAAAGCAGATGTTTGAAATGGAACAGGGGGAAAGGGCTAGATACACACAGTAAAAGAAGATAAAAGAAATTATGGTGAATTTCAAATAGAAATAAAAATATAGACAGACGAAGGAGAGAAAGTATGCTGTTATTCTATCTGCTAGTGTACAAGTCACCTTAAACCATTGCTCTGTATGGTCTGCAGGGGTTGTCAAGGCAAGTCCACAAGAAAAAAAGTGAAACAGCTGCCTCACTATGGCTTTATGCAATGACATTTCACAATTCTGCAAGATCAGGCAATGTTCTTTCCAACAATGTTACAAGAAGAGAAGCAAAGATTCAGCATTCAAATGGCAAACATCCAGTCTCCCAAAGTTTGAATTTTGAATTGATTATTTACGTAAGATATTCTTGTAGCGTTTGCCCTTCTGGGTCTATAACTGTATATCTGGGGAAACAGATTATCCCACATCTGGCTGCTGCAGGGCTATGACACCTTTCCCCGTAGCATATGGTGTTATGAGCTGCCATTATAGGCAGAATATTGAGCCAGATGGACAGGTCCTGTACAAAATTGTAGTTTGTGGGGGGATGCGCACAAACTTAAGGGGTGACTTTTGGCATGACAAGTATTACTTCAAATATTCCTCTGTAGAATCTTTCTTAGGTAAAGTGTAATAACAGTGTTTTCTTCTAATGACTTTGAGTGCACAGACATTTTCTTTTTCACCACAATGACAAGGAACAATTTCCTTCTACCTTTTGTCCTGGTAACAGTTTTTACTGTGCTGCTCATTTAGTGGTGTTGAATGTCCAGGCTATTGATTCCATTGAATTTTAGGTACATTTAAAAAAAAAAATCTGCAGGTTTGTTCTCTCATAAATTGGTAGAAAATATGTATCTGTCTATATCATTGCAACTTATTATTAAAAATAAGAAGAGTTCTTATGTCTAAAACTGGAGAAACCCCTCTGTAATGTGTTTTTTGATTACCAGAGATTAGTTGGCACTAGTACTTGCTTCTTGTAGATAGCTGTAAAATATCAACATTTACCAGCTAACTACTTTTGCTTACTTTCCATGGCAATAGTGGTCTTGAGCACGTATCAATTTCAGTATCTATATATTTGTGTGTATTTGTGTGCATAAAATGATGTATGTATATACATAGAAAAAAACATATGTTTTTCAGTTTGTATGTATATCTGCATACATACAGCTACATATAAAACTATACATATTTTGCTTTATGGATGACTGCTGGTGCCTTAAAGTGTCCTGATTTTCCAGAGCGATTTTCAGAGCACTCAGTAGTCTCTGAAGAGTTGATCCCACAGAGGGTGTTAAATTAGGTAACAAATCCACATTTGAAGCTTGGGAATTTTGGAAACACAGAGTCAAAAAAGATATATACACAATTTAGTTTAGCTCATTACAGTTCTACTGTATGTATATATAAACATCCTGTGTCTGAAGAGAGTGCACTTTTATTTTACATTTCTTCAAACTTTCTCATTGGATTGATACAACCTCAAGGACACAAGTTCAAGGCAGTCTCTGTATTGTATTGCATCAGCCCTTGCTCTCAAAAATGGCTACCTACTGCAGCTTCTGAGTGAAAAATAAAAATGCCAACATTAAATATAGGACACTCTCTGCTCAGTGCTGCAGCCTTCCATATAGCTCTACTAAGAATTCAGTTTCACTAAGACTCCAGAGAGCAGAAGGAGTCAGAGACTGTGCTGTAAACCCAAGTTTAACACATGAGTTTCCTTTTGCACTGTTCCACAGTTATTTGTGCTGCAGTCGGTCTGATTCCCATTGTAGATCTCTCCTCTTTTTTAAAATAAGCTACGTTACCACGAGAAAAGCTGTCAGTTAGCAGTGCATATAGCGGGGAGGCAACAAGGAGAGAGCATGCTTTCAACTCTCCAGTATTTTTCTTTCTCTTTAAAACTTCAAGCACAGTTAAATGTGTCAATAGAATGTAGCTGAAATATTGCAAATAGTTCTTTTTTTCTGCAGCAGTCAAAACAGTGTCAATACTGAGGTGAACGGACGTCAAAATATATTTGAAAGCCTTGTGAATACCAATCTTTTCACACAGGAGGTCTCTTTAAAAAACAGTTTCTATCAAAGATTCAATTTGAACTCTTCCTTTTGCTTTGAATTATACAGAAGACATCTTTGAAGAACACGACCTGCTTTACATCATTCAAACACATAATATGAGTGAAAATTTTTCTTTTCATCTGACCCTATGGGAGATGTTGTACATCCCCAGTGCATATGCCCTGGTACTGATACTGCAGATGACACTTAAATGGAGTGACATCATTCGCAACTGATGATTAAATACTTCCTAGGGACTCACAAAATAGTTTTGCAGAAAATGAAAATGGAAACTAGGCAATAATTGGAGCTTTCGATCTCCCTTATTATTCTGATTTAACTTTCTTTCCTGAACACATTAGTCCTGCATCTTGCCTTTTTACAGCAGATGAAATATTAACTGTGTTGTTTACTGGTACTTTGTATGATTTGAATGACAGATTTATGCCTAAGCAAGTGAAATCATGCTACTGTTCAGGCAAATATCTATTACATCTTGCTCTTTTAGTGACCTTTCATTCAAGGACACTTTATAGCAAGCAACTTTGATGATATTAACCTAAAATACCCATGTACCATATTTTTATGTTCATTTTTCAGATAGGAAACTGGGAGCAGAGGAGGGCAAGGGCAGGGACAGGTATGGGTATTAGAAGTCGTTACTCTTGGGCACTCTCTCTATCCATGACATTCAGCCACCCCTATAATTTTCTGTGGTTTTGTCGCACCCATGACCTGAAAATAGCATTAACCGCAGAGTCCCTGGGAGATTAGGGTATAACTTCCAACTAACTATCAAACAATAGACACCCTAAGAAAAAGAAAACATTGTCAACATCTTCGGTGTGGATAACAATTCTGCATTTTAAACTTTACAGAATGGCATTGTTATTAGTTTTATTCTTGATTGCATGTAAATGTGATAAGTAGATCAAAGTGTACAGTAACAAAGAGGCAGGTGGTTATTTTATAATTAATTAAGCTTTTTCTATATTTAAAGTTGCTTATTTGAAGTATGATAGACAGTTTACCTGGACATGTGAGAAAAGTTAATCCCTCCACCCTGACCTTTGGTATACAAAACTTGTGCTTCCAGTAGAAAATGCAATAAATACCAAGTCCTTTGGGTACTAGCTGTTTGCATTAGTGTTTTCCATGCTGGATCTTAAGTCATAGATTTCCTGTCAGCAGTTCTTTATACTTGTGCTGTGTAATAGGCTGAGTTGTAAGAAGAATGCAGTGCCTGGTGCTGTCTATGCTGTCATGCTGAATATTTTTAGACCATACGTGTATGTAAAAAATAAACTTTTTTTCTCCAATTACAGTTCAGTATTGAAGCTTTGAATGAATTGTTCATTGCATTGCTTAGGGAGTTAGTCACAATAATATCAAGAGAAATAAGAACACCCGTCAATATGGTTAGAGGGACTCCAAAAAGGAAAAGAAGGTATATGAGATTTATTGACCCATTCACCATAAAGAAATATGATAGCATAAACTTTCTGTCACTCAGCTCAGGTCTCAGATCTCCTTTGGAGGAGGAGGGAGAGACAGAGCATAAAGCAGAAAGCTTTTTGTATTTCCATGAAAATGAAGAATGGCAGAATGAATGTTCCCATGACCACTGCCCACCTGTCTACAGTTATTCTGCCAGAATCTTGTGTGAAAACAGTAAATTCCCTAGGATGCACTGGGCTTCATTTTGTGCCTCTGTGAAGACTAATCCATTATGCTGTTTTCTTAAGAGTTTCTGAATTTTTGGCTAGGTATATGTCACTTTAAATATGCATGAAATAAAAAAACCCCCAACCCTAAACTCTTAAAAATAAATAGTTATGAATGTATCTGAAAATTCCTGAGATTTGAACTCAGTTTTGTTTATATGTTTTCTAGGACATTAACATGTTGGGGTTTTTTTAAATTGTTTTTATTATCTTTTATTTTACTTACATTTTAAAATATATTTAATTTCTCTTGCCATGAAACAAAACTTCTCTGTTAGCATAGCAATGAAACTCTGACATTTGGGGAGTGTTTATGCAACAATCAAAAATTTTTTTTGGGAAAACTGTATTGTCCTCATTAAAGTCAACAGAGTCTGCCAGTCAAGCAAGTTTCTCAGTTGCGCAAGAGGAGCTTTATAATACCAAATTTGTCCCTCAGCACTTCTCTCTTACAGAGTGCCTAACACAGAAGCAGGACTTTAGGCCTCTACCTGCAAAGTACTTAAGTATGTACTTAACTTAAAGATTATGAATACTTCCATTGAGTTCAATGAGGCCATTCACATACTTAACATTGTGTGTCTGATTAAGCGTACTGGGAAATCGAGTCTTAGCCTGGACCAGGGTACATACCCTGATGTTGCTCCAACTCAAACAGAGATTTAACCAGAAATGAGCATATCGTGTTTTGCTTTGTTTCTTTCTATAGCTAGAAAAATGCTGATTTAACTCTCCTTTGAAAAATAGTAATTTAATTTTTGAGGGAGTAACATTGCAGGAGCTCAAAACTCTGCTTGGTTGTCCCTTACCTGTTTTAACTATGTGTGAAATGAGCTATTTTGATTAATTATTAAATACATCCTTTTACAATTAGCTGATCTTCCCCCTCCCTCCTATTGGGTGACTGATCTCCTTGTGTTTCTGAGAAAACATGGCTCTATTTCATGTATCAGTGTCACGGAAGGAGTGATGCACTTCACGTGTAGAGAGAAGCAGCAACACATTTATTGACATAAACCAATGATTTAATGAATTTTGATGGTAAATGTGACAGTATTTTAACAAGATTCGAGGTGGCAAGGCACACTTGGTTATTTACTGCATAGAGAACAAGGTCAGACAGAGCTGTCAGGGAGACCCTCCCATTGAGTCATGAGGTTCAGAAAGGACACCCTGGCTTTCTAAACTCCTTCTCAGAGAGGAGTCTGGGTGCGGCCAGTTCCAGTCCTAGTCCCAGACTTTCAACAATTTGTATCTAAAGGATTATATATGCACAATCAATCCTTTGTATCACTTAGCTAAGGTTTCAAAGTTTAGCATGCTGTTAGTCACTTACCTAGGATGTGTTGCAGCAAGGAATCTCTCAACCTCAAGGAGTAACCTTGAGCGGCATCCCTACTCAAGGGGACATCCTGGGGTGCAGCCCACTGCCATTCAGGTGAGCCCAGAGGTCTCTTGGGCTGTTCACTATTTATGGGGGTAAGATGATTGACCCATAGTCATATTTGCATGTTGACTACAGAACTGGCATTGTTCAAGTTAGCCCTTGGCTATCTGTCTCCCCAAAACCACGCTGAGCCTGGATGCTGCCATGCACCCATTGGGACCACCACAGGTGGTTATCGCTTGGGCAGGGCTGCAGGAGATAAAGATCAGGTGGTGCCTGGAGAAGAGGAAGTACATTGTCACAGTCAGGCATCAGGTAGTAAATGGAAAGCAGTCTGTGCTTCTGAGATAGAATGGTTTGAATTAAGAAATCTTTTAGGGAGATGCTAAAGCTGATGTTACCTTTCTAGCCAACAGAATACAAATAGGTTTCTCAGCGTCTTTTCCAAAATTACCAAAAACTATCTAATAGCCTTCTGTGATGGCATGACTGGCTGGGTAGATGAGATGAGAGCAGTGGATGTTGTTTACCTTGACTTCAGCAAGGCTTTTGACACTGTCTCCCATAACATCCATGAGGATGTCTGTTCCAACCCCTACTATTTTATGATTCTGCGATTCTGTGATCCCTGTGCAATCCATGCCCCTAAGTCAAAGTTCCATGTTGGTTTTTACTGATCCAAATCTGTGTCACTGTAATGCATAGACAGCATTTACTCTAAATTAAATAATTCCTGAGATCACAGGAATTTTCTACTCAAGTTGTCATGTTTATGTATTATAATTTGATAAACACAAAACCAGGCAAGAGCTACAATGGTAAGAGAAGCAAAGCACTTTAATATACTAGAGGAGTTGTTTTTGGTGTTTGTAGCCATTTACACTTTATGTGAAATATTTTGTTCTGTTTGGTTGGGTTTTTTTTACAATTAAAGCATAAGCAAACATATAGACATAAAATCATACAAGATCTCTGGAAATCAAATGAAACAGAGCACTTTATAAGGATAACACTAGCTTTGCTCTTTCGTTACACTATTGCAAAACTTCAAAAACAGTTTTACATTTGATTTTAGGTAGTGTCAAGAAGCATCTTATACAAAGCAAAAACCTGAAACTGCAACGAAACCTATCAACAGTGAATGTGTGGAGAAAAGGCACTTGATTTTGAATCTTACGCAGCAGAAAAATTCGTAGTCAGCTGTTAAGTACAAATATTTCCACACAGAATTAATTACTTTACAGCAAAAATACTAATAGTGTATACATTAAAAATGTTAAATGAGCAGGCTTTATACATGCTGGGTAAGAGGTCTTAGCTGGTAATAGTTACCCCTAGAATCAATTTGGACCAAACTATTTCTTCTAGCGTACTATGCATAATAACTTATCTTTCTTGGCAGACTCTCTTCTTTCCATGCAAACACCTTTTTTTAAATTTCTTTCCTTTGAGGAACTAGCCGAGGAGATGATTAATTTCCTAGCTAATGTCAGCATCCGTGATAGGAAAGGTATTCAATTCACCATCCTTGTTTTGCATAGTAACAACATTGCTCAAACTTTTTGTTGACTTTACTTATGCAGCTCTGCATCCCTATTACGTACCATTAAAGTTTTGAAGATGCCTGGCTAAATAGGAAAAAATTTCCTTTAAATACCCCCTTAATTTTTTTTTTTTTGAATAACAGATTTTAAATAGTTTATGTTTACAGATGAAAAATTGTCTAGTTCATTGAACTACTGGTAACAACGTTTTCCTTAAGCAGATGGTAGGATATTCCGTATTCCTGACAGAGGCATAGCAGACACAGGAATGTCAATAATTACCCACAGAGAACTTTATTCTAATTTGCAATTGCTCTGTAGTCCTCTCTTCTGTGCTCAGGAATGATAGATCCTTCTTAGGTAAGACCACAATGTTTCCTTTCCAAAAACTCTTGCACAAGTGCATGTGAAATGCATGAAGTCAGAAGCATTTGTGCTAATAGAAGATGATGCACAGTGTTAGATCGTTCTAGATGGACTGTGTCTGAAATGAACTAATTGGCCTAAGGGACTTGTGCCCGAGATGTATGGATCATTCCCTCCATTTAAGGACTAGGGAAAAGGCCAGAAAGGGAACCCAATTTCCGATACTTAACTTTATGGCATTATTTACAGAAAATTTTATTGTCATAGCAGTGTTGGAAAATATATAAACTGAAGATAATTTAACAATTGTATTCTCCTCTTATGATCACAGAATTGCATAATCACAGAATGGTAGGTGTCAGAAGGTAGGGGTTGGGAGATCATCTAGTCCAATTCCCCTGCCAAAGCAGGTTCACCAACAGCAGGTTGCAGAGGAATGCATGCCAGTGGATTTTGAATGTCTCCAGAGGAGGAGACTCCACAGCCTCTCTGGGCAGCCTGCTCCAGTGCTCTGCCACCCTCAAAGTAAAGAAATTCTTCCTCATCTTGAGACGTAACTTCCTGTGTTCCAGTTTGTGCCCGTTGCCCCTTGTCCTGTTGCTGTGCACCAATGGAAAGAGTCTGGCTCCACCTTCTTGACACCTGCCCTTTAGATATTTATAAGCATTGATGAGATCCCCTCTCAGTCGTCCCTTGTCCAGGCTAAAAAGACCCAGGTCTCTCAACCTTTCCTCATAAGAGAGGTGCTCTATTCCTTTGATCATTTTCACAGCCCTCATCCAGACTCTCTCCAGTAGTTCCTTGTCTTTCTTGAACTGGGGAGCCCAAAACTGGACACAGTACTCCAGATGTGGCCTTCGCAGGGCAGAGGGGGAGGACAACCTCTCTTGACTTGCTGGCTGCTCTCTATTTAATGTACTCCAGGATGCCATTGGCCTTCTGGGCCACAAGGGCACATTGCTGGCTCATGGTCACCCTGTTGTACACCAGGACTCCCAGGTCCCTCTCTGCAGAACTGCTTTCCAGCAGGTCAACCCCTAACCTGTACTGCTGCATGGGGTTATTCCTCCCCAGGTGCACAACCCTGCACTTGCTCTTTTTGAACATCATTAGGTTCCTCTCCACTGAACTCTCCAGCCTGTCCATGTCTTACTCAATGGCAGCACAGCCTTCTGGCGTGTCAGCTACCTCTCCCAGTTTCATGTCATCAGCAAACTTGCTGATTGTACCCTCCATCCGTTCATCCAGGTCATTGATGAATACATTGAAGAAGACTGGACCCAGTACTGACCCCTGGGGAACACCGCTAGTTACAGACCTCCAACTTTGTGCCGTGATCACAACCCTCTGAGCTCTGCCATTCAGCCAGTTCTCAATCCACCTCACTGTCCACTCATCTAACCCACACTACAATGGTATCAGACTACACTAACCTGATGGTTCTCTAAAGGATGGCGATATATTGTAGGATGACCTGTCAGGTCAAAAAAAAAGAAAAAAAAAGGACGATAATTTTCTGTATAAAAAAATAATTTTATAACATGAAGTGGGGTGATTGATTGACTTGAGCTTATTACAGACCAGGGGTGGTTGAGTAAGCCTTTTCTAGTCCATATCTTATAATATTTCTGGCACAGGTGACACATCAAGAGTTCACACTACTTCACTAGGAGCACTCTGAAGGGTTTTAGTTATTGCTAGACTACACCAGTTGTTGGCCCTTGTGTGGAAGGGAACTCTAGTCTTATAGATGGATCAAAACTATGATCAACAGTGACATTTCTTGCCTGATGAAGAGAAAGAAGTGTTTCAAAAAATATATGCGACAGTGTTCCTACAGTGGGAATGATAGCAAACGCACGCTGAAAGCTATTTTTAAAAATGGCAGTGTGAGATAAATAGGATGGTGATTCAACACTTAATCATTTAGTGTAATTTTCCCACTTACTTCACTGAGTACTTTATTTACTTTGAGACAATTCAGCTTTGCCAAAAAGTTGGGGTTTTTAATTTGTCTCTTACTAGTTTTAGGTCACTATACATTGCCTTAAAATTCTCTTTAAACAGAATCAACTATATTTTAAAACATAAACATGGAGTTGCTTATTGTATTGAATGTACCAAAATTCAATGCAAACAAAATGAGACTCATGAACTGATTCATTTTTTAAAGCAGGAACTACGTTTTCAGAGCTTTGTCTATTAAATGAGGGTTTTTTCCCAGTCAGTTTAGCATTAATTTTTAGACATTATGCATATACAAATAATGCTATGTATTGACAGAATGTAGGTGCTATCACAGATTAAGGAAGAAAAATTATTCTTTTTCTTGTAGCGCTTCTTTCAAATGCTTCTCTCCCTTAGAAAATGGCTCCTGTGGTACACAATGAAGGTAAAGCATGTAATAGGGTGATTTGGCATCATGAATGAATTCAGGGAAGCAGCCAACTCAATAGACTCCAACTATGAAGAGTTTTTAGATAGGATCATCAAAATTATCTTCTTATTAAACTGGTAAAAAACATCACATATAAAAAGAAGTAATAGGATTTCGTTTTGAGGACTGTTGTCTTCTTACCATTTTAAATGTTGAATAATCTTTTCCTGTAGTTTGAAAACTGGTTCAACATGCTAGCATTGTGTGGCTAGGAAAAAGGTGGGACACCAGTATAGGACAGAATAGGTGACCAGAGCTGCATGCTGAAGACTTCTATAAAATAATTTTATAAAGTTTGGTTGTCACCCCAAATCCTTTGCTTGCAGATTTCTTACTTCACCCCTGCCAATTTAGAAACCTGGCGCAGGAACTGCATGTTTCCACCAAAAATGGCTAAAAAGCCCTTGTTTCCTCCTCATATCAAAGCCTTAGCAAAAGGCAAAATGAACTAATGTGCCTATGTTTTTTAATCAAGTTTGTTTTTTCATCAGTTTTTAAGTTCTAAGAAATTACATTGTTGATTCATATTTATCTGAGAAACTCCTGGCATAATACAGACTTCACTGATGCAGAGCCCTACATATACACCAGGAATTAAGCCCAATACCTTATTCTAAGTTCTTATTCTTAAATTAGAGGAAATGGTTTCAAGATCCTTATTTTTCAGCTTGTCAGAAAGTTGGGCAAATCACTACTAATGTTGGCACTGAAATTATTACCTGCTCTTTTGGCTGCCTGATTATTTTCCACCTGTCCCACAACAGAAGGATGGATTTACAATGAAAAAAACCAACCAAACAAAAACAACTGAGAACTAAAATAGGAATGTAATTTAAGAAATTCAGCAATGATTCCTGCTACAGACTTTCAGTGTGATTTTTAGGAAAACCCTCAAGAGCTCTGCCTTGACATCCTTATTGCTATGGTAGGGCCGATGAATTTACATGCAGAAGAAAGTGATTCAGGCAGGCTAAATCTGCAAGGTTTTTATAAACCACTTAAAAATTACCTTGACATCATCATGTGGGAGGTTCTATATCAGACATGCACTAAAACGGTGTTTATTGAATGCTCATCTATTAAACTCTCCTCTGCATTGTTACAGCAAACAAGACTTTTGGAAGACTCTTTGGCTTAGAAACAGTGAATGAGGTGCTGTTACACTACTGCAGGTTTCAGTGAACTGTACCTTCCCAAATGCCAAGTCTCTGTTAAAGAGAGAATTGCTCATGGCCGGTTACCTATAAGTAACTGGCATGTATACAGCAACATTAAAGCAAGGTCAAATAATAAAAAACATCAACAGTTGATGGAAAACTTGTAACCTTTTGCCTTAACTTTCACCTCTGTATTTCAATTTCTTTTTTTTTCAGCATTTCCTGAATCTAGAAAAGCTAGCCTGCGAGTAAAGTTACATCAGCAAGTCACATTTCATACTAAAATGACTAAATGTCAGTGTGTTGTGCTGTTTTCCCACCTTTCATTCCTCCTGCTATGTAACAACTACTGAATTAAATTTCAGAGATCTTGCATTCTGGTCATTCCCCTTCCACAGGTGAATAATTTTGCTAGTGTTCATTAGTTGTTTCAGGCAACTATTATTATTATACTAACTACGAAGACATGGAAAGCAAGGCCCTCAGGAATTATGCGATGCAACAAAACAACTGGTTTAGAGTTTATCCTGCTGGGCTGCCAGTTATCCATATCTAATTGTCCAAAAATGGTCATGTAGGAAAGGTAATGCTGGAAATATACAGAGCCACTGGGACAGTTGCAATCCCAGCTAGATGTATAGGTAACAATTAGTGCCAGCTCAATCATCTTCTCAGAAAGATCCAATGGCCTTTGTTGATGGATCAGTCAAGCAGGAGAAGGAAATCTGGCCTTGGAAGACCTTGGGTATGCCTTTAATTCTCCCTGTGGCATATGCACATGATGAGATACCAGTTGTGGAAGAACCCTGACATCAGGTGTATTATTAGGAAAATCCCTCTCCAGAGTTAAAAAAAATCTCAGCATTCCTCAGCATTAGGGTTTTTGCAGAGCACTGCAAAGTCAGGAGAAGAACAGCATTTAATTTGAGTCAATTGCAGTGTAATCTGGGGTTACGTATTTGTGTGAAGAATGTTCTAAGTGAGGTATTACTTCTCAAAGCCTGGCTGGTAATTTCCAGAATTTGGCAGCTGATCATGGAGATCTCAAGGCAGCCAGGAGTACTTGTATTCCAGTAGCATTTCTTCTGGGTGCAGGCCAATTTCACCATCAGCTGGTCTTCTTTGAAATGTTGTGAGTCTGGGACCATGCACATGAGCCTATAGAGTGGGTAAGTGTGTGACACATTAATGATGTCCTGTGTTGATGACTTGCAGGTCTCCAATTCTGAAATTTGTGCCAATGACTCCTTTGCACTGATTGCATACCATTGGAGACTCTGTGTATGTCACATACATTATGAAAAGCCTATTTTAACAAATTACTTTGGAAGTTTTTAAAATTGGAAGAAATATTTTTATATATATGTATCCATGGACACACATACATATGTTTTTCTTTCCAACTGGAAAACTAGATGCCTTATTTGTCAAATACAGGACAGGAATAGTGAAACATAAAAGCTTCTGAATGTGGTCTATAATAGCTTTTCTTTATATAAAAATGAGCAATTGCGGACTATATCAGAATTTTGCAAGGTTAAAAGCTACTGTGTCATTGCTGTTAAAAAGCTGAAGATGTGTACCTCTTTCAGTGAAAAGAGCGCACATGTTTTTATCTCTGTAAATGAGATTTGACTGTAAAATGAGGACTTTTTTTGTCTAAGAAAATTTGTCACAGCCACAGAAGTTAACATCATCCTTGGTGAATCTTCGTTGATTTGTTTCATCTTTCTGGATGCAAGAAGACTTTTTTTTTACTGTCTAGCTGATTTAAAATTAGAATGGCATATATCTGAAGCTGTTCAGAGTGCTGGATGCTAAAGAAGGTCCTAGGAGATAGTTAAGTGGGTAGAGGGCAGGTAAGGCAATCAAAGGTACATGACAAATTCATTTATCACATGGTTCTGTAATTTATCACTGGATTGTGCAATTTATCACATGGCTCTCACCCCTACAAAAGGGCTATAAGTGTACGTATAAGGCAGTGGGAATAGTCTGCCTGCATAAGGGGAATTTCTTAATTGTGTGTTCACTCAAATGTTTTCTTCCATTTCTAGAAGATTTCACTCCAAAGTAATTTTAATTGTGTTGGCTGTAACTGAATGCAAACTAAGTTAGTATTGAACCAGCAGATGGAAAAGTCCTTATCGTAGAACAATGAAACAAGTTGATTTTTTTTTTCCTTCTGCCACCTGGTATTTGTGCTCACATTCGAAAAATTAACCATTCACAGAATAGTTGTTGGACAGTTCCAATAGTTAAGCTCTTTCTCTGAAGATCAGTGCTTCATCCTTTTGAAGATAAAGCCACAAAATACAAATGAAGACATGAAACTAAAACTGACAGCTCCATGAATGCTCCAAAAAAGTAGAAACTGAAATGTTCTGAACAGAAATAAATTTCACCATTTCTTCCATAATCCAATCATGCTAAGGTTAATGTAAAGTATTAGGCAAGAAGCATGTTTCTTTGTAAGCAATTTTTGCATTATTTTAGTTAATGGAAAGAGGAGAAACTCAGTTTTTACATGAAAAGTGAACAAACCAAGCACTGTTTATGAATGAGTGTATATACTATGGTTTCATCAACTAATTGCCTGTGATGAAGCAGTATTTGAAGTGGCAAAGGAGACTGATAGGGAAAAAACCTCTTCCGAAGATATTTTAAATTAAAGAGAAATTACTGATAATCAAGAATAAGTGTAGTAAAATTGTTGGAACTGAAATGGATGGACTTATCATAAGTTTATGATGTCAAACAGACAGGGTTGTGTAGGAACTTAAGAATTCCTAGCCTGAGATGGACACATTATCCTGTGTCCTTTTGTATTTTGATTTACCATTTTTCTAGATGCTTGTGAAAATGACAGATGTTCTCCTAATGCTTCTCACCAGCTATAAAACAGAAAATATCAGGCTCTGAAAGGTGTGGCTTTGATAACCTTTGATAGATCCTATTTGAGGAGTATCACTACTAATACTAAACTTCCTTATTTATAAAAATATATAATCTCAGCATTTCTTAAAAGAAAATACTAAGTGATTGACCTCATTAACAACTGAAAATGTTATAATGGCACAACTATCATATTCGTATGATGGTTACAGTGGTAGAGGTCAGCTACAGGGAATGTGCTTTTGAAATTTGCTTCAGAAATTTGGTGCCTAAAGACTCTCAAGAAACAGTCATATTGCATTGATTGTATATTTTTGGTAGAAAATGACCAATAGAAATATCTTGAAGTGACCAAACAGTGGGTGTGCAGGGATTTCATAAGTGCAAGTGCACTACCCATTGTTAGGGACAGGAGTATAGAGAGAATGAAATTACTCTTTCTGAGCTGACTTATTATGGTGTGTGAAGGCCCAGTAAGGACACCTGTACATAAAGTGTGCTATTAGACAACCAATTTTAATTGAAAGTGCTTGAAACATGCAGCACAATGCTTTTATTGTGTAGAAATAAAAAGAAGCAGAAGAGGAATAAAGGAATGTTTTTATAAGGGCAGTGTAAGAGACTAGGGCAGTTGGAAATAGAAAGTTTACGTAGTGGTTCATGTAATTAAAAATACAATTATGCCATTAATCTTTAAAAACAGCAAAAATTGTCCCTGCATAGCATCCTAAGAGAAATATCAGCACTTCAATTTAATCATACAGTAGCTCCTTTACCCGTATGTTTATTCAACAAAAGTTTTTAAATTGTGTGCAAGTACAGTTGAATGCTGGATACATTTTGGTCTTTGCTAGAGTTGCAGTAAGTTCTCGGTTTATTTAGTCCAAATATGATATTGCAAAATAAGAACTACCAAAAAATCAGAGGTGGTAAATAGATAAAAAAATAATTGGGTCATATGCATGTTGTTCTTCAAATAATATGACACAGGTGCACTAAAATGTCTAGATCAGAAATTAGTCAGGCTGAAAAAAACTTTTACTAAACACTGCCGAGAACTCAGAAAATTAATGAAAGAGATTATCTAAGTGGTTTGAAATTACTGAAGAAAAGAAATGCCTCACTTGAGTCTATAAATTTTTAGGAAGCGTAATTTTTTTAAACATGAACCTATTCTTTTTCTAGTTGTACATGTCTTATAAAGGATGAGTCTGTAGCTCACCCATTGTTCCTGAGGTCTTGACTAGTTTTTCCTTCTGTACAAAAATACATTTTAGTCTCTGCATGACTCTTAGTCTCTGAGCTTAATCAGAAGTAGCATCTCCAGCTTTTGACAGACAACTAGTGAAGTAGCAGCAAGGTCCTTCCAACGTACCTGGGATCTTGACAGGTGTTGTTAGAACATGAGCTCCAAGATGACCCCTGAATGTAGAAGTTCAGCTGCTAAGACCAGGAGTGTACAACAGCTCTTCAGCTCCTGTAGGCAGCTTGTGTTTTGTCAGACATGGAAAAGATACGGAATAAGAAAAGATGTTATATTATCCTGTGCTGTTACTGCAAACCAACAGGGCATTCTCCACACCTCTGCAGTTCCTGGCACTTTCAACTTAAAAATAGATGTCATACGACAGTTGGCTCTTCATAAATAAAAGGGAGAAGACACAGGGCTGTCACAGTCTCCAGGCCCAGGCTTGTAGAAATGAAACATGTGCAATTAAGACACCACTTACCGACTCTTTTCCTTTTCTAAACAACTTAAGCAGGTCATTTACTAAGACAGGGTTTCTTTACTAGCCTCATGAAAGTGGAACACCTCGCTTCAAATCTAACGCAGCTAAATAGAACCAGCAATAAGTGACTATCTAATGTGCACCGGAGAACTGTTCCACACGCAAGGACTTTTCCTCTAAGTACGTTGGATAGGGCATGTAAAAAAACTTCTAGCTTCATTAATTGGCTCTGTATGTGGCAATTTACAGTTTATGTGGAGGCAATTTTTCCTCATGAAAAAGCTGATTACATTACAGCTCATTAACAAGAACACCTTTGTTACTGAAAGTTTCCCTGTGACCTACTTCTAATGCTTTTAGAGTTCTCAGATTTCTCATTTTTATATAAGTACCTACCTTACATATGATTGGCTGCAGGATAAGATAGGCTCACAGTCCAATTTTAGGTTGGAAGATGTAGGTTTTCTTCTGTGAGAAATAAATTCAAAAATAACTTTTTAGATCATAAGATGCTGGCAAGTTTATGGAAATAGTCCACATTTTCATTCTAGCAGTTGTTAAAGGGGAACAGCAATCCTGAACATTTATGACTGTTCTGATTCTTTAAATTCAGATGAATACATATTTTCTCTATTTCTGGCTGTAAAGGAGTTCCTTCTCAGGAACTTTACGATTGCTTGTACGGCCAAAAGAAGTATTTATTTCTGGAAGATTCTGTACAATTAATTTGGAATTAAAAAGAAAGGTTATAGAGAAATTTAATGGTGTTTTAAAGCAGTTTGTGTGGAATGCTAAATAATCTAATGGAGAATTAGTTTTATTTAGTTATTTGCTGGCCTATAAAAGCCTGTACTATGAATATAATTTTCTGTTTAAATAGTCCAAATTTGCTGAGATATTCTGAAGAAGATAGAGCAGTATATATTCACTTCTATTGGTTTTTGCATATCTTTTTTTTTATAGAGAAATGGATTTTATGTAAGTTATTGACGTGTATTATTTAGAGATTCTTAAAATATTGCATCTCCATGAAACTTTGGATTTCTGGGGATTTCTAGATGAATGTTACCTTTTGCTGACATGAATAGAAATGGATTCTATTCAGTGACTAGACTATGGTATTTGTATGTCTACAGCCCCCTAAATGGTATAATGGTGGAATGAAAGATGCGACCCAAACAACAAACATTTCTGATATCTTTGTTTGGTCCTCTTGAGTTATTTTACGTGCAAAGATGGCACTTTGTACATGATCCTCTACATATCCTCAGCTTCCACCACAGCAGTGAGACATACTCAGACAACAATTCAGGGATATATATTTAAATAAATTGTTTCACTTCAAGGCATGCTCTTCCTTCAGATTTCATTATTTGGATTTTCAAATTTGTGCTTGTAACTTGTGGAATATTGAATGTATGAATTAAACATGAACCTGGAGATGTGTTCTTTCTAAGAGAAAGCTGTTAGGATTGGAATAATCTGATATACATAGTTAGATTAGTGTCAGTGCTTTAAAGCATTATCAGAATCCTCCACATTTACCATAGATTTCCCTGTGAAGACAATCAGCTGGTTAGGGGGACAGAAGTTTCACTAGGAGAGTTGGACCCAATGAATTTATCATTCAAGGTTTTTACAAGGTATTTACAAGGTAAAGATGCCTTTGCAGTCTCTGTAGGATAATACCACATACAGCATTCAGCTAATTTGCAGTGGAGATGTATTATTATAATTGGACAGTGAGAAGTTTTTATACATAGATATATAAAACTTCGCCAAGCTCCATGTAATATTGCTCAAGGACCTGAACCTGGATCCTGCATGGATTTAAGGGACTAGATTCTATACATGACAGTATTATTCCTTTTGACTGTATTTTCTTTGTCAGAGGACTCCAGCATGAAAAGACCACATGAAAGATGAAAAAGTACAACAGCACTTTGCTTCAGGTTTTAACTACAGACAGTAATGAGTTAAATACTTTCATCACTCATGGTCCTTTTAATCACAAACCGTGACATAGTACTGATTTCTCACACAGAAATACAAAAAATGGTATCAAGGATGCTGCTGGGGGCCGCTGGCGTCCTGGAGGGTCAGGTGTTACCACAGGGGTAGCAGGGCAGGATGTGGTGGCCAGGACCATCCCACTACCCCACCAGGGAGCAGGGCTACTGGGGAGCATCTGGGGCTGCCCCAGCCCCAGTCATTGGGCATCTTCCTGGGGATGGGGATAGGGATGGTACTATGGCCTTGGGCTGAGCTGAAACAGGGCATATCGTCTGTCAGGTGTTTCAGGAAGTAAAAGTTTCTGTGAACCCTAATTAGTGGTAATAGGAGGATATTACTAACTTGTACACTGGAGGTGAGATTGCTTAGTCTTTTGTAAACCACCTGCTTTTCTCAACACCGCCACCAAGAGAATGGGTCTGTCTAGAGCTGTGGGAAAATTCTTTCTGATTTTTTGAAAAAAACTCAAGTCCCATAACTCATTATGCACACTTGCCTTTCATGGTAATATTGACATCATAAGGACAAGCTAAGATTAAATCTGTAACAGTACTCCTGAACTGGGGAAACGTTACAAAAGAAAGTTTCTATTTACTAGATAATATTGTTAAATGACACATGAACTGTGAAATCCCATCAAAGATGAGACTGTGCATGTGCTTAAAATCCAGTACCTGCAGGTGACTTGCTGAATTGGCGCCTTGACTGTCAAATTATTTTACAAAGGTATATAGCTCTTGGCCATTTCAGAGATTCAGAAAATAGAGGTTTTTTGTGGTAACAGAGGTGTCCTTGGGATTACATGGTAATTCTTTTGAACGCTAAGAAATAAAGCTAAACAGCTTGCTTAGTGAACAGATCCTGGTTCTTACGAACTCAAACATATCTGTTTGGTGGCAAAAAAGAGCTTTTATCTGACGTTCATGAAAATTTTCTAGTGAACATATTTTTGCTGAAAAATTGGTGTGAAATGTAAGTAAAATATTTAGAAAGATGTTTGCTTTTGCAAGGAAAATTTGATTTCCCAAATTCAAGCTTTCCTTATCTTAAATAATGATATTGAAAACTAAAATTATTTCATTTGATTTATTTTCTTGTATGCTTTGCTAAGATGATTTGTTTGTGTGTTTGTTTCATTGTTTGTTTCCCCTCTGCAGGCTGGATTTCTCAGCTGCATCACATCTTTCAAGCAACACCATTGCCAGAATATATCTCATTGCAATTGCCTCCTTTTACCACAAGCAAGATTATATTTCATCACAGCATGATGGGCAGTAACAGAGACATCAGGAAGTCCAGTTTATAACGGACCACAGGAGGGAATAAAACAAACTCCAATTCTTTTATGTCTCTAAATAACATTACCATTTCCATTAGCTTTCAATTTTTAGCTGGCAGTATGTCCATGGTCACTTTAGTAAAAAATTGCTTTTTAGAAATTTATTATCATCGAATTGTCCACAGAGAATAAGTCTGCCTTCAGATGTTGATGATTTTTCTTTATGCTTCACTTGCAACTTAGCTGTCATTTGTTAGGCTCGTGAATCAAGAAACACATTTAGGGAGTAATATAGACTTGGATAATTAAGCCTAACATGGAGCAGCAGTGGTGGCAGTGACAGCTGCCCATATGGTCTGCCTACCTGGGTAACCTGGAAGTTAAAGGGCAGACTTGCAAGGCAGAAAAGAAAGTGGTACTCATGATTTCTGTTTGTGGGAGTGAGAAAGGAATGGTGTTGTTCATACCTAGTTATGCAGGTGTTCAAAATGCAAGTTTGCAGCAACCTGTGTTCTCAGATTCCCATGTCCAGTGGTTATTTGACATAAGCTTGACCTCCCTTGAGCTCACTTGGGTACAGCTCCTTACTGAAAGAGGAAAATAAACAGTTAAGCTTGCTTGTGGATTAAGAAAAATATAAGTAAGAATCAGAGGAGGTGGTGTTATATGCTGGAATAGAGAACTGTTGGAAGTAGAACACTAGGACTTCAGATTGTTTTGAGAGGTCAACACTGGAACAACGCACATAGTGATCCACAGTTTTTCAGTGTCTGGTACTTATGTTCAGGATAATACCCGAGACTGCAAAATGACCAGATGAGCCTTTTGACAGTTAGGGTAATACCCAACAGAAAGACACACCATTAAGTTAAACATAGGAACTTACATCTTTTGGGCAGCCATTGGCAATTGAGCTGGCACCCTGCTGAAAGGAAAAGGGCAACAACATTTACCTGCTTTCTCAGAAAGCTCTCTGTTATGTTACAGCCACGTCCAATATCTTTAGGTCTTCTCTGTAGCTATGAGGGGAGTTAAGCTCTTACTGTATATGAATCAACTGTATACACATATGTAACTCTGTGTATATAGAATCATCTGTATTAGTTTAGCAGGATTTGATGCATTCTTTCATGTTACTATCCTCTCCAAAGGCAGATTAGCATTCATATGAAACTGTTTAGAACACTGTTTGGTCCACAATTGCTACCTGTGTTGAGATCATAGAAAAACAACCACCTCTCTCCCCTAGAAAAAAGCAAACAGACAAAACCAAAACCAAAACAAACTCAACGAAATTTTCCAACTAATTTTTGAGTGTTATGAGCTGGTAGCAGGGGAATGCAAAAAAACCCAAACAGGAACAAAAAAACCCAAGTAACCCCCAGCCCAAATCCCCCAGACCTTCACAAGGGAATTCACAAAGGCAAGCTAAATCTGGAAAACAGTAAATATGCAAACACTACTGTGTTATTTTTTGCAGTCTCTTTGTAGAGTAAAAATGCACTTTAAGGTAACTCAGCCATGTTTAATTACTCCTTTGATAATAACTTCTTCCCGGTACATCAAGTGACTATATTGTACAGTGCAAAAGCATTATTGTCCTGACCTCATTGGTACAAAAATGATGGTGTCAGTAAGTTAGTTTTTCCCCTCCTCCCTGCTATTTAACACAATGTTAGTAAAAAAGTTCTCTGACAGGATTATGTGGTGTTTTTATTCACACTGATGAAACTATTAATGTAGTTCGACTCTCTGAATTTTACATGGTCAGATTTGTGCAAAATAACACTAAGGATTCAAAATATTTTGCATTAAATGAATAAAAACTTATTCTGTATAAGTGTACAGGTTGACTGTGCCATTTTTTACTGTTATGGCATATTGACACAAGCCCTAATATTGATATTATACTATAACTAGATAATAGTAAAAAGGTGTTTCATAAGGATATATGTTGTGGCAGTTTCAAAATGACATAAACCACACTGATAGAAACACTTTTTACATCAATTTAGTATGTTGTTGCATAACTTTTACTTTTCTAACTGTGTTAGGAAAATGAAGGTACAAAAGTTCCTACACTCTGAGATTTTGCCTTAGAAGTATTTGCTAAAACAAGCAGTGACCATCTATACTCGCCCATACTTTTAGTAAGATTATAGCATTATCTCATTCTTAGTTTTCTGCTGAAAAAGGGAGCTAATTAAAGCCACCATTATTAGGGGTGAAGTCCATATAATGACTCCATAGTTTTCAGCTCAAAAATCTGCTTAGTGTCTTCTCTATTGCTGATCATCCAGACACAGACAAACGAAATTGCAGCTCCAAATCTGATTAATGAAATTAAGATTAATGACCAAGGAGGATAAGATTTCCTCATGCTGATTCTAATGTTCTTTATAGCTTGGTCTAAGGCCAGCCTACACCTGCCATTGGCTTTTTCTCTCTTTATAACGAAGGAAAAAAAAGACAGGATCCAGAATTAACTTTTTTATAGAACAGGTTTTGCTTGCACTTTTAGGAAAATAGTAACTTCTTCTGAAAGTGGGAATGTCAGAACTGTAATGTTCCACTTAAATCTGACTATTTTTAGACAACCATCTTCCTTTTCTGACATCCAAGTGGTGCATAAATCATTTTCTCATCTTCATTCAAAATCTGGAAAGTTATGTAATGAGAAGCCTCACTTAGAGCTTTGATTACACAGCTGTACCATAGATGCTCTGTTAATAATTCGAAGAATTTCAAATATTGTAAACATGGACTAGCTTCACTTTAGAAAAATGTATAGAATAGAACCACAAAACATATCACTATAAAATTGCATGAAAATCCCAGTTCTGATTGGAAATAACAAGAACATCGCATACAATATTCTTCTCTTTGTATATTTCTTGTTTAGAGAATACGTTCAGCTGCATGTTGTGGAAAACTTGTAGTTACTTTAGGATTTTTAACCGTTTCCTCTGAAATAAAACGTGGAAATCTTCAAATAAAGATTTTTTTTTTTTTCAGTGTAATGAATTTCTATTTTCTTAAAATGTGTCTGGACTTACTTTGAAATTTCTGGTGAAAATTCAAATACACAAGGTCAGTGTGATTCAGGTTTTGTAACTAATTGTAACTGGAGACAACATTTCAATTTTTGAAGAAAAACAAATATTTAACAATGAACAGTTTTAATCTATTTTCTGTTATTGATCATTTGCAGTAAGGGAAATATCATAATGCAAGATACAGAAAAGATAAGAGAGCTACCCACAGTCACCTGATAAATCAATAGCACAGAAAGAAATAAAAAAATAGGTCTGTAACACTCTCCCAAGTCTTTTCCTTCATGTGTAGANAAGGATATTTGTTAAAGTTTTATAAAAGAAGAACAATGTTCCAGCAATTACTGGTGTAGGAAAATAGACTGAAAGGGGAAAGTTAAGAGAGATGGATCAAGCACACGTGCTAGAATGGACAACGCGTCTTTCAAAAATTAACAGTTTTAAACTGCATCCAAAAAATGACTAAAAAATCCAGCAAAATTATCTGAGGGCGATGCCTATGCCTTTAAGACAAATCTGATAACAGTTCCAATGAACTGCTCTTGCAGTTCTTAGAGGTTCAGACTGGATGTAAGGTGGATGTTTGCCATGTAAATGAATTATCCATAGCTAAGAAGAGTACCTTACTGTAAACACTTGGTTCCATGTCAACAACCNTTTTTTTTTTTTCAGTGTAATGAATTTCTATTTTCTTAAAATGTGTCTGGACTTACTTTGAAATTTCTGGTGAAAATTCAAATACACAAGGTCAGTGTGATTCAGGTTTTGTAACTAATTGTAACTGGAGACAACATTTCAATTTTTGAAGAAAAACAAATATTTAACAATGAACAGTTTTAATCTATTTTCTGTTATTGATCATTTGCAGTAAGGGAAATATCATAATGCAAGATACAGAAAAGATAAGAGAGCTACCCACAGTCACCTGATAAATCAATAGCACAGAAAGAAATAAAAAAATAGGTCTGTAACACTCTCCCAAGTCTTTTCCTTCATGTGTAGAGGCATGTTGTTGACCCTGGAAAGTGCTTCAGTTTGAAATACTTTCTTAAATTTTTACATTAACAATGGTAAAAAACCCTAAGTAGTACTTTCCATATGGCTCACAGAAAGATTTTCAAGGGTTTTGTGTGTTCCAGTATTAAAGCGTTCAGTGAGAGTTAATTAATAAATATATATCTTTTCTTCTACTCATTGACAAAATGAGNAAAAATTAACAGTTTTAAACTGCATCCAAAAAATGACTAAAAAATCCAGCAAAATTATCTGAGGGCGATGCCTATGCCTTTAAGACAAATCTGATAACAGTTCCAATGAACTGCTCTTGCAGTTCTTAGAGGTTCAGACTGGATGTAAGGTGGATGTTTGCCATGTAAATGAATTATCCATAGCTAAGAAGAGTACCTTACTGTAAACACTTGGTTCCATGTCAACAACCAGACTGCATAGATGGCTGGAATGAGTCGTTGCATTTCTTCTTGGCACAACTGATATGCTGCTTGTCTTGGGGCCAAGGGAAAACTTTTAGCTAACTGATGGACAAAATAGTGTCTTTCTTATAGGTATTATATTGCAAACTGGTCAACCCTTGATGAAGCTAATAATAGAGTAGATGGGTTAAGTGAGAGAGGAAAAAATAAGCCCAATTAAGCTGTTAATCAAAACATCAAAACTAAGTGCAGAGACAAAGCAAGCGTTTACATGTTAGGCAGTCTTTAGAGAGCAAATACACTTCATGAAAGGTTTTCTTTAATTGTGATTGACGATCTCTCCCCCTTCAGAAGAGTGAAAGTGGTATTTAAGTTCAGAGGCAAACACCAAGTAACTGCTTAAAGGCAAGAGGTGAAGATGAAATGTTTGCCCTAGAAGAAACAGGTAGCTATGGTTAGGACTCTCCTCTTCCAAATAAGTTTGCCAACTGAAAATATTTATGATGATAGTTATTTGTAAGAATCAAAAATGCTTATGAAATTTTCAGCCAATCTGCATAAGGTGGTCAGATAGCCAGCATCGTCTTTTTTGTCCTTCTATGATGAATAAAGGACTGAAATATGGTTTTGGTTGGCTTTTTTTTGTGTGTTTGTTTGTTTCTTTCTTTGTTTGTTTGTTTGTTTGTTTGTTTTCTTAGAGTATTTACTGCTTGCATTTGAGCTTTAGGAAAATGGAAAATGTCAAATCTAATTGCCAGTGATTCAGTTAGAGGATCATTTGGCATGCTCTGGGTTGTCTAATGGAAGGACTGAGGGAACAGATCTGCAAAGATCTATCTGTAGTGTTAACAAAACCTTACATTTAAAGATGACAAAAATATTCACCTTTGAGTTAGATGTTACACTTGTTGAGAAAGCTGTGGTTGAAATATTTCATGCATCTTCAAACACAAACTCTTCCAACCTTTCTTAGAAATTACTATATTTTTCTCTATTAATCCTTTACTGATCTTCGAGACCACTTTTTCATCCACCATCCCTTTTCCATGTTAGTTCTCAAATTACAAAGACAAGTGAACTGCTTTCACTTGGAAAAGTGACAATGGAAAGCAGGCCAGATTCTAGTGAGAACAGGCACATCGTGGTTTCAATCTCTACTAGTCTAAGGCTTGCAGGTGTAGCCAAGGATACTGCACCAGAAACTTGTGTTATAGCAACTCATGTTGTTGTTGCTTGTTAGCTAACCCGGGTTTTTTGTTTTTTGGTTGTTTTTTTTTTTCAGTGAAAACAGTGTGAAAATAAATTCATATCTTATCCACCCTTTAAGATTTTATCAATTTCCTTTTCAGCATTTAGGATTAAAACCAAAATTTTTTGGTTTTTTTTTTTAGCAGAGAGCCTTTAGGCTGCTTTCCATTCAGCATAACCTGTTTTTGAAAAGGACTTCTATTAATATTGTCTGTCTTTATGGAAAACCCTGCACCAAAAAGCCCATCAAACAAAATTTTTGAGACACAACTGGATAATATCAAGAAACATGTTATGAAATAATGCATATCCTTTTTCTTTTTAAAATGTTGGTGTTATAGTGCTTGTTTCTTGTACTTTTAAATAGCTTTTACAAAAGGGGAATAGCTAAAATTAATATTTAAAAAGGGATATAGTCAACTGCTATGACTAACTGATTGGCACAGGTCCTCAGAATACATGACTAATCAGGATAGTGATTTCTGTGAAAAATGAGTGATGTGGTTTACAAAGCATAAAGGATCTATTTTCTACCTGGTGCAAAGGAGTTTGTATACAGCTCCCTTCGCAAGAAAAAAAGGTACTTGTCCATCTAAAACCCTTCACATGCTTCTGAAAATCTACCACATAATGTCAGTAGCAGATTTGCTGATCTGTGAAGCAAAGATGAGATTTAATGTGTTTCTGCAGTTGTGACCAGCTGGATTTTCCTTCTGTTCATATTATAGCAGTCAGGCAGTGGTCACAGTTACAGTTAGATAATATATTTGCAATAAAAACATGCGTTGCTCTTTTTAGTTTTCTTCGCATTATGTACAAAGGAAGACCTGCTTTTTGCAGAGGTTTATATGGAATTAGATTTTGAATGTTGCATCCTTGCTTACTTCATCTTCTGTGTTACTTCCAAATTAAATCCGATCTTGTCTCAAGATTTCTTAGTAGGTATAATAAAAAGATAGTATGTCAGAAAGCACCAGTGGCATGTAGATCAAGAGCTTAGAGAAAATGGTCATAAGAGCATAGCATTAAGACCATAAAAAAGGGGAAAGAAGAAACAAATCAACTCCTTAAATACCTTGTCAGTCTCTGGTGTTTTTTTAATTGCTTTTCGTGAAGATCTATGCGTCCATAGGGATGCTGAAGTAGGTCTGCTTCCATTCCCACTCTTTGTGCCGTTATGGTCCTCCTTCAGCGGTCACCAGTATGTTCCTTGTCAAGACTTGCCAAACATACCGCCTCACAGATGGACACACAGCATTGGCAGCCAGTTGGCAGCCATCCTCTGTATCCTCTCCGGTGTGCCCCAGTGAAAGCCCCAGCAACTGCAGAAATATAAATGCGATGTCAAAACTGCGTGTTATTTCTCACTCAGTCCCTTTCTAATGGGTCTGTTTGTACGTGTCATGGTTTGGGCTGGATTGGCTCAAGCAAGCCGAGTGACAGATGTTCCCTCTCTCCTGGCAAGCAGGAGAGAGAGAAGAACAGAGACTAGTTTAGTAAGAACTAAACTACTTTAATGAAATATAAAGAATAAAATAATAAAAAAAAGATAATGAAATATATACAAAACTGTATCAAGCTCCCAGGATGACAATCACATCACCAGCAGGCACTGGGGAAGTCCCAGACTGGACTCAGTGACGGATGGGAAATGGATTCCAGATCTGGATTCAGGAACACACAGATCGGGACCAAAGCAAATGAACAGATGCAGTCCTCCTCGGACACTGGCCATTGAGGAAAGAGGGCTGACCCCTTTGATCCCTCAGCTTTTACACTGGGCATGATGCAGATGGGATGGAACACCCTGCTGCTCAGTTTTGGGTCACCTGTCCTGTCTGCTCCTCCCCACAGGTGGGACCCCTCTACGCTTTTCAGCTTCTGACCCTCCAACGGGGCAAATAACAAAGTTGTCTGGCCTTGGCTGTTACAGCAATAAGTATAAGCAGGAGCCTCTCTGCACACCGTGCCTTGGCATCAGCTATAAACGTGGGTCTTACCACTCTGAGAAAGAGCAGTTTTCTGCACAATATGCTGCTAATTTCAGCAGTTAGAAGAGGCCAGTTAGAAAGCAGAGTTACTGGACAAAATTGGTCCTGTTTTACTTCAAACCAAGGACAGTATGGCATTACACAAAGTTCTGTGTTAAGGCAAAAAATTAGTCTCTTTTCAACACAGGAATGGAAAGAAGACTATTAACTACTGGGTTTGAGTCATTTCCAAACCATCAGGATTAAATGGGACTCCAGAGAATTCTCTGGAACAGGAAATACTTGAAGTGAAAACCATCCTCCTTCAGCTGTTTGCAGAGATGCAGTCTCCGAAATTCTACACCCAGCATCTCTCTGTAATTTCTCTTTATTCATGTCTAAAACTTCCTGTCTGCCTGCTGAAGGCCATTTGACAAAGGAAGCAGAGAAGTGGCATTTGTGGTATCTGTTTAATGTACCCAGAGGAGAATCTTATGATTTGTAATATGCATTACGAATCTTAGAAAGAAAATGTGAAGCCAGACTGCAGATTAGGCAGGCAGGTAATGTAACTAATCAAACTGTGATTCTTCTGACGTTTACTTGAGCATCATGTTCAATTCTGAACCAGAAATCCCGATCAATAAGTACCACAGAATGGACATCTGCATCTGCATCCTTGTAATTAGGTTAAATTATAGGGCAGTGCTCTGGCTGTGAGGTTGTTGTGAAACCCTATTAACTGGACAGCTTTGACTATACGTAATCTGTCAGGGGAGTACTGCAAATTGGCTGGAATTGTAGTACATCAAGGTTTACAGTTTTAAATGTGACACGTTAAATTCTTGTGATTTGTTTTCATGATACAACTGGTTTGATCCATTACACTTGTTCCTTATCTTTTATTCCACAGTCTTTACTGTTTTCTTTTAGATTTTCTTACTACTGGTGTGATGGACTTCATCTTCTTTGAGTGAATGGCACCTCTCTTCACCTGACTTGAGTGCAAATCATGTCATTATACTTAGAAACTTGCTGGTAGCCAGCTGAATAATCACGAGCACTATCATCACTGACATGAGTTGCATGTTGAAGCAAAATAATGGGATAATTGTAAAATCATTCATAATGGGGCTGTGAGGTTTTGATCATTTCTTAGTTTCGTGCTGCAACAATATACCAGGAAATCCAGCTTCTGAGCTCCTGACATCTACCACTGGCCTTTGTGAAAGCTGAATCAGAAACTGATCAAGGACGGCTAGATTTGCCTCAGTTACAATTATTAGTACAATAAACCAGAAGGTGCACTGCCCCATTAAAGACCCAGGTGCCCATGGCCAGTTTGCCCTGCTAGTTGTCTTGTGAGTAGGTGCTGGTGGTCTCTGATGCAATTTGCAGGATGAAAATGGGCTTCTGGCAGGCCAGGTGGTTGTGCTCTGTCAGAAAAGCGGTTTGGTGTCTTTCCTCTTGAAAGCCACCTGAGTATAACACTGAAAACTCCCAGATCAGGATTTATTTTCTGAGCGAGAGGGTACTTATGTGGCATTTCTTGATAGCAGCTTCCTGACTGGCGAACATTACATACTTTGGCCTGCCTTTCAATGACAGAACATCCATGGTCATTAGCAGATGTTAAATTTTGAGAAGCCCCAAATAAATATAAAAATAGACAGGAAAAGAAATTACTCTTATAGGAGCTCTGAAAACCATTGAAGAAGTGTGTGGAAGAAACACCTGTTTCTTCACAAATGCAGAAAAAATAATTTTGCTGTACGAGCCAAAGGAGGAGAGAAGAAAAAGACCAAGGCCAAGGAAAGACGAGATTAACAAAGCGTGGGCAAGGGCACTCCAGCCAAGGTCTATGCCCAGCCTATCTTCTTTCTTCCAAGAAGTTCTTTGTGAACCTGGCTTTTGCTTGTTCAGTTCACTCTTGGTGGCAGCCACAGTGCAAACAGTGTAAGTCTTTTAGCATGGATTTCTGCCAGCAGCAATCAACAGGAGGGCTTTTCTGAGCTACTTAGCTGGTAAGCAACACCTTTACATAACCTTTAGTCATACATTAATATTTGACAGCTGATTTAATAAACTTTACTGGGCTTCTCAAACCTAAACAGTAGTCGTGGTGGGAACCGTGTGTTTCATGAAGGGAGGACTTAGCTCAGTCAAATGGAATTGAGTGGAGCTACTTTCTTGTTTGCTGTCACAATTATCTCAGAGGCCCCAAAATACGCATTTTATACTTCCACACAGATAGTGTATACATGCAAATATGTCTTTATCCAACAATGATGAGGAAAATTATGTTAGTCTCTGCATTCACCCCGTGGAGGTTGGATTACATCAGCCTCACTGTACATTGGTCTGATGACGTCCTGCACTGATTAGGACTCTTTCAAAACTCTGTCTCAAGGAATAAACAAATATATGAAATTGTTGAGCTAATTTATCCCCTGCCGAGAGCATTGTACTGGCTTCTGCTATGCTCCTGAACTGTTTTGAACATTTCATTTCTTACATACCCCAATCTGCAGGGTTGATACCTGCACAGCACTGCAATCTCTTAGCTCCTCACATTTATCATCCTGCTCAATAGCTAACTTGAAAGAAGCTGCTGCTATCTTCTAATACCCTGCAATACCTGCTATATGTATTTAGCTGTCTGTCTTTAAGTACCGCTGTGGTTTGTATTGCCTTGATTGGTCAAACGGGAAACTACTGAAGACTAGAACAGGCATCCCTTCATTTCACAAGCTAGTGGATGAAGTTGCAGGTTTTAGGGGTACTTTCAAGAATCTCCATAGTGAATGATAATGTAAAAACAAGTAGGGAAAAGATGTTGTGGGTGAGGAATAGAGACGCAGAATTTCTCCATAAGGCAGTCATGATGCTGTTATATCAGAAGATTAAAGCCATATATTGTTTTAAAAATATTGTGCCTCTAATGTAACTTGAGTGGCCTGAATATTGGTAGGTTTCTTTGTCTCCATGAATGATACACATGTCTGCAGGCTTTGGTTTTCATTACTTCTTGAGAACATAAGCTTTTGGCAACCATAGGGAGAGAGACAGGTTTGTGGGCTTAGTCTTTTGTACGTTTGACCCTGTCTCAATGGAGAACCTGGTTTGAGTGAACTCTGAACTGTGGCTTTCTTACATTGTAAGTTGAGCATTTGTCTTGTTTATTTATTTTAGTATTCATAAAATCTTATGCTGTGTCAGTTTGATATGGCAACTGAATTCTCACATGTACAAAATCAAGCCCATCTGGGGCAATGATAATGTAAATAAGTTCTGCCCAAAATACTTATGGCAGTATCACATTGAAGGTAATGGATAATGATTTACTATCCAGAACGTCCATTCATTCCTTGGTTCATGCAGGCAAGACTGTCTTTTATTTCTTTCAGTGGTACAGCATAATGGGCCCCTGCAAATATTGGTCTGCTACCCCCAGCAGTCCTGAAAAGTGCCTGAAATCATGACATTGTGTCATGTTGCTCCTCCTGTTACAATTGCATAAGCTGTAGGCTGGCAAGAGAGTACAGCCTGTCTAGCATGTAAATTATATTGAAATTCCAGACTGCCTCATGTAAGTCAAATGATGTAGGCAAAAGCCTTAAGCTGTGAGTGGAACCAGATGCTCTTTTGCTACTGACATAGATTTTACCTGCTGTCTGCAAAACACAGTTGTATGAGGTTCAAGGTGCTCAATGACTCAAAGAGTTGCCCAGTCTGGAATTGAGGAGTGGCTTCAGATTATCACTCGCGTTTACATTACCTTATTATTTTAGCAGCAAAGTCAGCTGTTCGGCCATCTGTGCTTGGGCAAGAGGTTGTGACCTTTTCTTTCTCAGAATTAAATTACCCTAATATGCTCTGTTTGAGCCTGTGCCCTGAGTTCATCCAGAAGCGGAAGCTGGTGCTAAATGCATTACTCAATTTATTTAGCGCACTGTCAGGATAGCAACCAGTTTGCTCTGTTGTCTCAGCTATTGGCAGATATTTGTGCAGAGTTTGAGATGCTTGGTTGGAAATATAAAATATTTAAATAGTCTTGAATCTGAGGTCTCATCTTCCATACTGTCATTGACATAATACCATCTTTCCCATCACAATAAATGTCACTGCTGGCAGGTCACTATGCATGGTGGCGTCTTTGTTCTGATATTTGGTTCAACCTCTTTTAAAAATTATTCTAAAGCTGTTAAAGGTTAAAGCTGTCCATTCAGATTATAAATCTGTTGAGGCTTCAAAGTGTTGTGTAGTATAGTATTATATATATAGTATCTATGTATAGTGTACAACTTGTGGTTTGAATTCCTGACTGGCTGTTTTTAACCAAATTTTGGTGGGGGTTTTTTGTTTGTTTTTGTTAAAATTCTTACCTGTTAACCATCATTCTAAATAATTGTGATAATATATTACTGATTGATTAAATGGAAATAAATGGTATTCTGACCTGTGTTTAATATGATAGTATTTTGTGAGTGGATTTGGCTTTCTGGTGATGTATCTTGTGTCCAGAATCCTGTTAAAACAGATTGAGCTAAATTTCTTGAG
This sequence comes from Chionis minor, assembly GCA_013398295.1. NCBI lineage: Eukaryota > Metazoa > Chordata > Aves > Charadriiformes > Chionidae > Chionis > Chionis minor. The sequence continues at coordinate 20,820 of VZSF01000108.1, read as the reverse complement.
TCCACACCAGTACTTTATACCTAAGAGCAAAAATAACTACAGAAATGGTATTGAATTCTACTACCTGTGTAAACTACAGTGAATACAATAAAGTCCACAACTATGGGTAATGTTATTCTTAGGAACTTTTTAAATAACTTGAATTCTGACTGATCTGGGCCTTCAGCCTGGAGAAGAGAAGGCTCTAGGGAGACCTTATAGCAGCCTTCCAGTACCTAAAGGGGCCCTACAGGAAAGGTGGGAAGGGACTCTAGATCAGGGAGTGTAGAGGTAGCATGAGGAGTAATGGTTTTAAACTGAAAGAGGGTAGATGTGGATTAGATATTAGGAAGAAATTCTTTACTCTGAGGGTGGTGAGACACTGAAACAGGTTGCTCAGAGAAGTTGTGGAGACACTATCCCTGTAATTGTTCAAGTCCAAGTTGGCTTTGCGCAACCTGGTCTAATGGGAGGTGTCCCTGCCCATGGCAGGACAGTTGGAACTAGATGTTCTTTAAGGTCCCTTCCAACCCAAACCATTCTATATTTCCATGATTCTATGATTATTCAGACAATGTGACCATTACTGGTCAGCCATTGTATTAATAATTACATAATATTTTAGGGAAAAAAATTGAGATACTTGAAGCATACCGAAAGGATGTATGTTTAGCATGTCTATTCTGTTTTTACAAACATTATGAAATATGCAAAGATGCCCAATTAATGTACCTACAGATTTCAAATTCTCAAAAATAATAATATAGAGTACATTATTTTATAATTAAAGAAACTAACCTGTCAGTACACTGACTTGGTAAAAATTTTATAGAGCACAATTTCATAATAATTATCAGCATTTATAGACACAAATATTAGCTACATAGATATGTAATGGAAGACCTTACATTTTACTGTTCGGAGCATAAAAGGGATAGAAACAAAGCTATGTTGCTGAGCTTTATATGGGTGTTGAGATATCTAAACTTTATATCACGTTCTTGTGTCTCTAATGAACCAAACCAACCCTCTGATCCAAATGCTAGTTTCTGGTAAAAATAAGAGTAATATATATCTATTTGCTGCTCTTCTGCTTCAGTTTCTCCCTCCTTGCTCTTATACTACAGGTGGAGAGAAAACAAAGCTGATGGTGAAAGGAGCAAATTAGTGCACATTGTGACAAAGAAAGGTGTGCTGGGATCCCTGGGGAGAGGCGTACCTGAGTTTACTGTGACTATGTAAAAAAAAACCAAACAGAATCTTTGAAGGAAGCAGGAGGGTTGGACAATAGAGGGCTTGCCTCCACTGGCAATCAGAAGAATCAAACTCAAGGTTGTTAGCCTAGTTTGAGGGAATTTCTCAGAAGCCAAAATTTTCATCATAGCATAAAGTCCTAAGCTTCAGTATACATATATGTTTTTATATATATGATACATATGTTCCATATATGTATATTGAGGCCAGTTGTGCATATTGGGGCCCCTCAGTACTGGGGCCTATTCTTTTTAATATCTTTATCAATGATCTGGAAAAGGGATCAAATGCACCCTCAGTAAGTCTGCACATGACACCAAGTTGGGCAGGAGTGTTGATTTGCTTGAGGATAGGAAGGCTCTACCGAGGGATCTGGACAGGCTGGATCAATGGGCCAAGGCCAATGGTATGAGGTTCAACCAGGCCAAGTGCCAGGTCCTGCACTTGGGTCACACCAACCTCATGCAGCACCACAGCCTTGGAGAAGAGCAGCTGGAAAGCTGCCTGGTGGAAGAGGACCTGGGGGTGTTGCTTGACAGCTGGCTGAATATGAGCCAGCAGTATGCCCAGGTGGCCAAGGCGGCCAACAGCATCCTGGCCTGTATCAGAAATAGTGTGGCCAGCAGGACTAGGGAAGTGATTGTCCCCCTGGACTCAGCACTGGTGAGGCCACACCTTGAATACTCTGTTCAGTTTTGGATCCCCTACTACAAGACAGACATTGAGGTGCTGGAGCGTGTCCAGAGAAGGGCAACAAAGCTGGTGAAAGGTCTCAAGCATAAATCTCATGAAGGTTTGCTGAGGGAACTAGGGTTGTTTAGTCGGGAGAAAAGGAGTGTGAGAGAAGACCTTGCTCTCTACAATGACCTGAAAGGAGGTTGTAGAGAGGTGGGTGTTGGCCTCTTCTCCCAAGTAACAAGTGATAAGACAAGAGGAAATGGCCTCAAGTTGCACCAAGGGAGGTTTAGATTGTGTATTAGGAAAAATTTCTTTGCTGAAAAGGTTGCCAAGCATTGGAACAGGCTGCCCAGGGAAGTGGTTGAATCACCATCCCTGGAGGTATTTAAAAGACATGTAGACCTGTCTTTTACTTAGGGACATGGTTTAGTGGTGACTTGGCAGTTCTAGGTTAATGGTTGGACTTCATCATGTTAAAGGTCTTTTCCAACCTAAATAATTCTATGATTCTATGATTTAAGGAGGGGGCAGAAAGAAAAGTAACATCTTCATTGTTATGGCCAGCTAATCTTCTCATTGTGCCTATTTTAGAGTTTTATGCTTTGGTTTATTGATTAAGAATGGTTATGGAAAGATTTTATTCTTTGTAACCTCTGAGTCATGAAAGACGTTCTCACTGAACTGCTATAACAATTTGCAGTATATTCCTTGTATGATGTTTCACCAAACTGTCTTGCTTACTTGTTAGCTTCTTCAGGTAGAAAGGATGGTGTTCCCTGCTAACTATTTTGTGCTCCCATAGTTACACTTCACCATAGTTTTAACACACCTGGTTAGCCATATAGTTATTCTGTGATTACAGATCTGTATTGCCTTTGAAGCAAAAGCAATAAAACAACAAAATTGCCTCTGAAGTGGAGCTAAATCCTTGTGTTCATTTATTACTCTGCATTTGAGAAGGCTGAGAAAGACGTCAATTCCAGTTTAAATACGTGGAGGGTAAGATCAGTGTTGTCCATGCATGAAATTGTCTTTGCTAATTGGTTTTGGCAGCAGTGAGGTACTAAACCACTGTAGCTTTGCTAAATGTGGGGCTTGAAAGAGCAGAGTGTGCAGTAATTAGCTAGTCACTTGGATATCTCTGGCATGACTTAGCATTTATTACTGTTTTGCTCACTGTATTGACCTAATTCAGTGACCTTTAATCTGAGATACATTTTGTTTTCAGAAAGGAAAAGCTTTTAAAAACTAGGATACTCATTTCCACCTGAGGACCGGAGAGTGTTTGTATTGCTTTGTCTGAGGAACACCTGTAGAGCCCTGCTCCACTGATATGGCCAGAACCTGGAAATGCCCTTGTACCTGTGAATTTCGCACTATTGCCAACAGTTAGCTAAGAGAACTGGAAAGCTGTTTTTGCCTTCAGTCTCCCTGGGGGTTTTATAAGTGCCTTAAAGGACTCAGGAACTGTGAGGATGGATAGCTGAAGGCTGTTGTACCTTGGACTTTGTTTTTTCATATCAGGGAGTCTACTGAATTCCTGAAAAGCCAGCAAGTAAAAACTTCCTAACTGTAAAGAAAGTACAATGTATGTATGCATGTCTTCCATGTAAATTGCAGTGGCTCTAACAAAACGGTGGTATTTTGGACAGAGCTTTTTAAAAGATGCATTTAACACAGAAAGTCCCTACTTGAAATTACTCTAACTGCAAAATCTTTACTAATTTCTTTCATATAGTCTTCTCTTTTAGAATAAGCATACTCTTTTGCAGTCTTTATGTTATTTGTATGTATACTATTTTTATTTTTATGTACATGTATGTATGTAAATGTTTGTATATATTAAAAAATAAATTAAAATTCTAACATCTCAGAAGTTTTTCAAGTTTCTTCACTTTGGCTCTTTGCCGTGTCACTGTATATAGTTTAACTTATATTGCAGTCTTGCAATGTAACAAAGCCTGTATTTATGCTCTTTTTGCTTCTGGTTCATCATTTCTAAAGAAAAATAGCCATAGTTTAAGTAATATTTTTTTTTTTTTTTTTTTTTTTGTACAGGCTTTGTAACATAGCATTTTTTCTTTCACAAAATGTATTAAGCAGTCTTGATTTCTCCTTCTGTGATTATCCTACTCTAAAGATTCACCTCTCCTCTATAAATAAGCTTACATCTTGGGTTTTACTATATTTGACTTTTTGGATATGATCACTGTATGTGGACAACTTTAAAAGCAAAATTATATGTTTGCTCTGTAAACTATTTATACTTTTCTAGCTCTGTTTCAAATCCCTAAGATTTTTGTAGCTGACTGACTCTCCAGATAGTTCTCCTTAAATAGGTAATTTGAATTTCACCATGTCCCATATTGTTTGTTTGAAAGGAAAGGAAAATAAGCAAGGAGTATTCACATCAGATCTCCGTTGTTATCTTTGCTCCATTCTCTATTGAAAATTGGGGAATACATTTTTGTTCCAATACTTTCTATCTCTCTGCACTTTATTTACTTATTTTTAAAGCCCAGAAAGGAAAAGCATCTCTGAGGCTTTCTTAAAGGGAAAATGACTCAGATGCCAGAACTGATTGTGAGAGATTATTTTAGTCATATCTAATTTTGTCTCAGAACAGAAGTATGTCTGTCTTGGATCCCTTCAAGCTCTGTAGTTCTGTGTTTTCTATGAAAATTTGGAGTACTCAAATTGGTGTGTAACTGGTTATACAATATTACATATAAGCTATCAGAACAGAAGTGTGAGGTTAAAAAATGCAGTTTTATAAGTTGGAAAAATGAAGATTGAGCTTTTTTGTAGAAACATGTCCTCCCCATGGTTCCTTCCTGTGCATTGTGGTTTAATATTAATCAAATCAGTACATTTTTTTTTCATTAGACAATCTAGATTTATTCAGCAGCAAAATGTGAATACCAGAGTATATGTGACTGACTTTAAACTTGCTGATATAATCAGAAGATACTGAGTAATTGTATCAGGTTAAATTGGGACTTTTCAAGTGTTACTATCATACAGATTATAGAAAAGGTATGACACAGAAGTCATAGCACACATTGCAGATATCTACCTGTTCCTGCCCTGGAAACAAGAGAAATTTCAGAGTGAGCACAGGTGGGCAGTATCTGGAAAGAGCCTTAGAAGGGGTGGGGATAAGGTCTTATGTTCCTGGCAGCTTGAGTTACATCTGGATTTTGGCAGCTATTATCATGAAAAATGAAAAATAAATGAGAAAAAATCACACCATTACATTAAATTCAGAATAACTTAAAAACAAAACTGCTAACACCAACATTTGCCAGTGTACCTTCTGTTTCCGCCTCTGCTAAAAGTGTATTTAGGGAAATCCTAAAATGACTAGAGGCTGACATCTCTAATTATTTATATTTCACTGACCACATCAATCATTTCTAGTCCTCTCAGACATAACCTTCACCCTCTATCTTAATTCCTGTATTAGAATCTCTTGCTCTTCCAAGCTGATTCTTTGAGTTATTCCACAAAACTGTGCAGCAAGAAATCTTTCATGTCAGGATCACAGTTAAGACCATGGTCAGCTTCAATTCTAGCATTTCCTTGCATTTGAGCTACTCCCTACACTTGCTGCTTGCTGAAATAATTCATAAACATGAAGACTGAAGTGGTGTCCAACTCTTGGAAGAGGAGCAGGGAAGGAAAGTGAAAGGTATTTTCATGGAAAACACAATGGCAGAAAACTATGCTGAAAGCCAGCATTTTAAAAGGTGGTGAAATTTACAGTAAAGTGAAAAATCAATGTGTTCTCATAAATTGCATATAAATTTCCTTCAACTCTTTGTTCTCTTAATTGTGAAGAACTCTGGGAGAGGAGGTACTAAGGTTCCTAAACAAGTAAGCCTTGGAGTCTGTATATTTGTCACACTGATGAATCTTCATTGCAATATAAATGTCCTCCCTTCTGTATCTTCCCCTTCAAACACCTGAATATTCAACTCCCCACCCCAAAGGAAGGAATGTGTGTATGTATGTAAAATATGTATGGAGTGGATACTGATAGAAAGTCATGTACATTGTGCTTCCCAGACCACAAAGCATGAAAAAAAACCTTCTAGGGGTGTTATAGTCTTCAAAAAAAATTTTGGGAACCGAATTGTTACACCACTTTATCTACAGTGGGGACTGTAATGTTTCTTTACCACTGCAAACAACAATTTGAGTTGAATTAACATGAATCCTTTAAAATCCTATGCTGGTTTAGGTTAAAATTCAATTGAAAAAAAGAATGTACAGTGTGACACAAGAATCTAATTTTAATTATATTAATAAATTCACCTGGTAATGAAAGGATTTTTTTGGAGAATAAACCTCTCAAGTTCTAAATTAAAGTACACTTTATACAGTATAGTCTTATGAAAAAAAAGTCTATCCTGTTGCAGCACATTTCTTATGCACTGAGATAATTCATTAAAATATGTTTCTTCCACAATGTAGGTACTGACCTAAGCCAATCCCTCTAGGAGCCCATCATTTTAAAACAGTATGTTGTGCCAGTGCTTCAAAAGGTTTCCTTACTCCCTGCTATTTATCCCCAAATAGAATGAATAACTCATACAACTTTGTGGTTATTTTTGTTTGTTTGTGGGAGTTGGTTTTGGTTTTTTTATTTTATTTTTTTTTTAATTGCTGGATTACTGCGCAATGAAATGCACCTTATGAGAAGTCACATTTGCTTCTGGAAGAAATTAATTGTTATGCTGCTTTCTGATGGAATGTATATAGATATACATTCCCGAAATATAGATTCCTGAACACTTAATATTGTTCGGGATGGAAGGATGTACATACGGCTTATGTAATGTTTTTATAGCTTTAAAAAAAATGAACCTTAATAAAATAGTGGATGCATACAGAGGGCTGTTAGACTTCCTAATCAAATCCATTGGAATCAAGATTGCTTGAGAGAGACTCTTGGATACCAAAGATATTTCTTTCCCTCCTTGCTTTTGCTCCTTCTCTTCAACTTCTCCTACTTCCTTGAAAGGTGGGAAGAAATATAACCCAAGAAGAGTATCTAGGAAATGAAATGTTTAAGCAAATGTACAAATATTGAGAAAAGATCCTCCAAACTTGCATTGTACTTTCTGAAAGTGCCAAACGTCTTACTTTTAAAATTAGGCGGGGGTATTTAACTCAAGAACTGTTAACGCAGGCTTGATAATTTCAGCTGTCACAAGAAGAGATAGATAACAACAACTAAGAACCCCAACCTATTAAAAGCTGTGCAGTTGGAAGGTATTACTATAAAATGATAAGGAATTTTAACCTATACAGGCTCCTGGTAGCTCTTGAAATGAACAGTAATCATGCATTTTTTACACCCAGATTAACTTATCATCAGAAAAATTCCTAACTATCTGCACATATTTTAGATAAGACTACAACTGATGTCATTCAGTGTAGGAAGGTAGTTTACAGGCCCGTGGAAGTTTTCTTGGTATGCTGAGTATCCTTGAAGTCAAAATGTGAACACGCAGTCCTATAAAACCTGTATGTCTCCATATTTTCATCCTAAAAAGTCATGACATCCTTATAACAGTGATGCTTCCTATGCTTACCTTGCTGTTAGTGAAAGAAAGAATACAGCCTCTCAAGAAAACTCAATGTATTCCTGCAAGAATTGCAGAACTGGGGCCTCTTGCATCATGTTAAGCGATACAGTTAGTACTTCAAAATTAATTTTCTGGGCACCTCTCTTTGTCTATTACCTAGAAGAATATACCAAGTAACAACCAGTTAGGTCACCTGGCTTCAGAATACCTTTTCAATTTTTCATGCCAAAATGCAAAATAGTCTTTTCTATTGTGGTTTACAATGGCTCCTTTTTTTTTTTTTTTTTTACTACACCAATCGCAGTTGTACATGGAAGTAATATTGTGGTGGCCTTGAGTTTACTTCATACCCTCATTTCCAAGTAAGAGGTAGGTTTAATCACCATTAAAAACTGTTGAAGATACAACTGGATGCATTCCTGCTGAAGTTTCTAGTGGTAACGTAAACCATATTCCTGAACCATTTTCACTAAGGCTTTTAAGAGGGCCAAACATGAGGACTCCAAAAAGGTGTCTCAGTAATAATACGACTTCAATTAACAGAATCAGAATGATTAATTAAGGTATCTTGCGTGAAGGAACTGTATGAAGGTCTATGTATATCCGAGGGAGCAAATCTACAGTCCAAATTGTGGGGAAAATTCCTAAGACCCCTGAAATTAATTATGGCTCAGCAGTCTGAAACAGTGCCTGTTTCATGTTTCTCGTCACCTTTGATCATGTGGAAATGGAAATCCTCATTATGCAGAAGGCTTTGTGTGACGTTAAAGACAATGCAGAACATTTTTTCTTGCTTCCTATTGCTATTTTTTTTTTTTTAAATATAAAGCCGAGACATTAAGTCTCAATAATGTAAAAAGTCAGGGCTAATAAACAGATGTGAAGCCAGGTTCTTAAAATCTCATGAAGGAATTCAGACTCTAGATAAATCAGAACAGATTTTCAGAAGATAATAACACTCCAGTTTAAACCAAATTCATGTCTGTTCTAATGCCTTATTTTATGACCTTTTGATCCATCTTCCACAATATCCCCCAATTTTGTTACATGAAAATACCAATATTTTGATTGGATGTATTTCTTTAAGATGCTGCAGATCCAGCCATGCCTATGGAGCAGGACATTACTCGGACCTTTATGTACATGAACACAAGGTCAGTAATTCCAATTTTGGGTGGTTTTTTGGGGGATGCTTCTCTCACCTGGTCTTTGCTTTCCAGTTTTGGGATGCCATGTCTCCTAGTTACTGAGACAGTTTGTATTTTCAGTTACACCAAATATATCTTTCCTTACTTCTGCATTTGTTCTGGTACACCCATTAACTCCATTTCTAGTTGTAATTTCCTTTCACCTTGAAAATCTTTCTGTCATTCAAGCATTCATTTTCCCAGCAATATTTACATTTTTTGATGCCTTGTTCCTTCACCTTTCCTCAAGGAATCCACAGCTTCCCTTGTGAACTTCTTACTCTTTATGTGTTTGTAAAATAATTTATTATTTATCATTTCACCCTGTGCTTTATTTTTTATTCATTTTTACCACAGTATTCTCAATCCTTGTCATTTATTCCCTTACTCTTAACTTTTATGTAACCTATTTGAAGCACTGGTTCTTCTTGCTGCTCTTTCATTTACTTTTCCCCCCTGTTTATCCATTTATCCACAGTGGTCACTTACTTCTTGAAGTTTTTCAAGTTGCTTCTAATCTATGCTTGTTATAGAATACAAAATTCCATCTGTTTTTAGAAACTTCATATGTATTTGTAATTTGCATGTGTCTTGCATTTATTTCTCACAAAAAACCTATTTAAATCTAAGTGTAACCTCTGTGTCACCAAAATACATTAGGGACACTACAAAGTAAAACATATTTGCAAGCTCATGCAGTGAGCTTGAGGATGTCTGAAGCCATTGCACCAATAGTCGCATCCTGCTAGAACTAATATACCTGTGTTGTCTAAATACACCTGTGTTGTCTTAATTTTTGCAGCCCAGTTGAAGGAATGTCATGGGTTTCTGGTAACAGTGGACAGGAGAATGACTGAAAAGGATTATTTTTCATTTTATTCTTCAAACAATTGACCAGCATTTTAAAGGATGATTTTGACCGATAATTTAAAGAACAATGTCTTGTACCTTCTCAAGGATCTGTCACAGTCCTTGGTATTCTTCAGTAGTTTTTGCTTATATTTGATTAGATGTAGTAAAATTTCAGTGTTTATCTCAGTTACATATATTAATTTAGATTAAAAATATTATTAAGTTTTCTTACTGCATATACAGTCTTTTCTGTTATGTGGGAACGTTTTTCTTTTTTAAATTTGCTTCCTTCACCAGAATATGTACATATTTTTTGTCAAATTGATATCTTGCTGTTCTCTGATTTGGCACCACATAAAATTTATGGGAATCCTCTATGCAGGGCTTCTGTGTCCTCCTCAGAATGAATGCACTGCCTGGCATGATTAAGGCTTTTGGCTCACTTAATGTCCTAGGCAAAACAGCAGGTGGTGAGGATGATCATGGTACTTTGGCAGAAACTTACACATCAGTAATGTTACACTGCATTTGACTCTAGATGGTAGTTTTACAGTCTCAAGCAAAGTCCAGTGACTTCAGCCAATTTAAATAAAAACTTGCAGGGAATTTGTGCGAGAGCCAGGCTGAACAAGAAGATAACCAGATAGGTAACATTTTGCTTCACGTGCAAGGTAGTAAGTGCATGTTTCTTTTAGTAAAAGGCAACTGTGAGGACACCTAGCAAACCTGTTTGTATTTAAAAGGAATGTGAAGAAAAAGATAGATTTTCTCAGCCTTTGTGACAGATGTGAATCATTCTTAAGGAAATAATTATTTCAACATGTGATACTGTATTTCTGTATTTCATATATGCATAGAGTAGCAAAATAACGATTCACTGGAAGCAGAAACTAATGCCTTATAACATAGTCAGGTGACATCAGGAAATAATTTACAGAATATGTTCAATGTCTCTGGAAGAAAGAGAAGGTGCAAAGAGAAGGAGTATTTGTTGTCAGTTAACTGTCACGAAGGATGAATAACTCATCCCAATGGCAATGCTGAATTAGCCCCACTGTATATATATATTTTTGTACTGGGAAGGGAAAAGCTTAAGGAATCTCATGCTCAACATTACTTAGTAAATGTTTAACACTTGAATTTTAACTCAACAACATAATGCCGTATGAATGTAAAGCCACGTATGCAGATACATACATTTTTCTTTTTGGTCCATGTAGTTGCTGAAAAATGTATTTAATTGTACAGAGCTATGTTTGTTCTTGTAAGTACCATATCTAATGACAATAATGTAGGTACCCACTTCTTTTCTGTTCATGGAAGTTACATAATCAAATTTTCATATACACTGCTAGCCATTGGCTGAACATATGTGCCTATTATGATTTTTGAAGAAGACTGTGAAATAATTCAGTAACGAACCTCTAAAAATATACTAAGATAGAACACTGGTGTTTATTTCATTACAGGAAAAGGCTAGATTTCTTTTTTTTTTTCCATTTTTCACACTTTTAAAATAGGTCTATATTTTGATATGTGTAAACCCCATCATGCATAACAATGCACATTAGCGTACCTTCTGTTCTCTTGGGTGTAATGTCAGGCCTTCCAAAGGTACCATGATTACATTATGGCAAATGGAGTTAGTGTGAGTCTAGTGTGTTTTTAGGGGCGGATCCCTTTGGGGTGCCATACCCAAATTACTTTTTTTAACAGGTGTGTGCCACAATGTCACAAGTGGTCACTGTGAATATAGCAGTTTATGAGTGAAAAAAATATCTGGCTGTAGATTTACTACCAGAAGCTGCAAGGGTTTCTATTCATATAAAGGCTTCTAAAGATATATTTCAGCTTCCTTGCTCCCCCCAGTTTTCTTGTATCTTTATAATTAGAACCTCATCTATAGCCATGTCTATGAAAAACACCTGCAGAACAAACTTAAATTGGTTTACTCGATTTATGTTCATTTTGCAAGGCCTTATTTCCACACTTTTCACTCAGGCAAAAGATCTGTTGATTCCAGAAGTCTAAATGGAGGCCTCAGGATTGGGGCTGCATTTTGAAAAGTTATTCTAAATTTCACATTTTCTTCTGTAGAATAGAATTACACCTTTAGAATATATGAAAAACTGCTGAGTATTGAAATGCTCACCAAAATTAGTGACTTGTTGAAAAAGAAAGTGTCCAATCCAGCGGTAACTAATCCTTGGATTTAGTGTGTAAAATTTGCTAAACAAACGAGGTGGAACAGGCTTGCTTCAGCACTGAATGCAATGTGAAAATTTATTTGGCTTAAGAGAGAGTTAATTCTACTGAAGTGGATGAAACTGACAAGCTTTAGAATTGGCCAGTGTGTCCATTCCTAGTTTCACCAAACAACCTTGAAAAACAAAGACAGACAAGCTTCAGGTGGTTGGGTCCAGCTGCTTATCTACCTGCTGTGAGTTACAAGGACACTTGCAGGGAGCCAGAGCCAAGGGGTCACCTTTTCTTTTGGTTTAAAATGGAAATAACTAATTTGAAACTTTATTGCCAAAACCTAAAATTACATTGTCATGGCCAGGCTTAAGTTTTCTGCCTCCTTACCCAATATGAAGACTACCATGAAATAGTCTTACTGAAAGGATACTCTGAATTAAGGGAGTTTTATTGACATCCTATGGAGTAGTGAAAAGTCATCTGTGAGTTAAAGCATCCTGTTTTCAAAAGAAGCTTTCCATAACTGCCCCTTCTTCTGTGAATGCTTTATTTATGTATTCATTTTGCAAAGTATTCAACAACTAAGTTTCATTTCATTTTTGTCAACAGAATGTAATTTTGCTCAGATCATTCTGTCAACAAAAAGGCAACAGCATATAATCTTTATGTCCCCTGAACTAAATTGCAGAATCATTTTGTGTGTGTGGATCAAATAGTGATTGTTTACTAACTGAAAATTTTACATCTTCTCCACTCCGAACAAACTATGATTAAATAGTGAGAATTTTAAATACAGTTAAATTCTATAAAACACCTTCGACACACTACTTCTGCCTAAATGGGGTCACTGCTGAGACACCCCTGACTGGCGCTCTATAACAGGCTGTGGAACTTGGAAGACTTCTTCAAGACAAAAAATTTGCTCCTGAATTTTCAATAGATAATTAATATGAGGTTTTTTCATATAAACATTTTCTCCAAACACAAGGGTGAATGGCTGGATAGGCTTTTTACATATAACCTTATGTTTTACTGCTCTGTTCATTCCTTCCTGGATATATTAGGGTTAAGGTACAAAAAACTGAACTGTTACTTCTCATGCTGCCTGTTGTGGCCATCATGGCTATTTTTCAGATGTGGTTTTGTAGATTATCACTTTTTTAGAGTGTTTCTCTGTTGCTAATCTAAATCTTTCATTATTGCTCTCTGATAGCATTCCATTGCTTGTGCAGGATGTGTACAGGAGTGATCACAATGAGAAAATTAATGCAAAATTTTTACTATTAGGCTTTATGTTAGGTTATAATGTTGCTGTGTTGAAGACATGGCCATGTTTGGTTAATTGGGAGGCTATTTTCATCTCTTACACTGATTCAATTGTGGCATCAAAACAAATTCTCAACTATTTGTGAAGAGGACTGAAACCAAAGACACATTCTGACTTCGTACTTGGAATTTTTTACTGCTGTCCAGGAGACCCAAGTTTTCCTTCTGAATTTTTCATTTGCTAGCCTCATGACCTTAAGCAGCACTCTTTAGTGTGTCTTCAGTTCTCAATGCTCTGTGAAGCACGTGGAGATCTATGGAGCAGTACTACATAAAAGCCAAGTGCTACTCTTTGTCATATGAGTGCAGCAGAACAGTTTTTGCAGCCTAGAAAGACAGGTTTTAACAAAATCGCAGTGTGTGATTAAAGAAACAGCAGAGGTTCTGTCAGAAATGATGCGAAAGCCCAGATATGGCAGAGATAAAATGCTCTGTGAAATGAGAGATTTATTAGCTGAGAACTCTTAATATTTGTGTTATTATGTAAGGCTTTATTTTTCTGACCTGTTGTTATCATGCAACACAACCAGGATTTTGGTCAGCATGGTGTTTGAGTCAACTTGCTACAATGAGTAGCAAGCTAGAGAAGAACTGATCAAATGTATTTGAGGGTTTTTTGCACAATATGCACAACAGTACATGTAAATAGTTTGGAACTTATTTTTTTTTCCCCACAAGCAGGAAGAATAAGTACCACAGAACATCATTTTACTGAGAGTTGATGGTTTACTGGGAATGACTGCAGTGGTAGTTAGTTATTTATATACAATGGCTAACAATTTGTCATTAAGAAAAAATGATATTTCAGAAATTGTTTCTTTCTTCAAAGGGGATAAAATAATTTTTTTCTAAATTGTTCTCCATTTTGCCAATTGTCTTTTTAGCTAGAATTTCTATTTTTGTCCCTACGTATTTTTCAAATTTATTTTCTCATTCTGTATGTATGTTTGATATATAACATTTCCTTTGATGTTGCAAGGGTGCATTCTACTATCCAGTGTCAGTTCAGTTGCTTCTTCCAACGAAGGAGCGATCAGGAAAAGTAGCACGAAGTTGTGCTGTACCAAAAAATTACCGTTCGCATTCTCACCACTACAATAAAAAAGCATCTCGCAAATTTTTCATTGGACATCTGTTATTCTCATATTATCAAGATATCTGCACTGTCAGTACTATTGCCCCAGCATTCAGGCAGCTACAATAATGATGTTCCTTTCTAGTATAAGAGGTACTGTGTTTTCTGGGATAGATAACAGCTAAAAGTATTTGCAAGATTGCAAGGCATCTTTTCCCTCCATGAATTCTTTCTATTCCACATTTACTGTGTGGAATAGAAATTGGCAGAACCCTAGGCTACAGAAAGTGACTTTATATTTTGTCTGTTTTACTTCCTGTTTTCTGACTTACGGTTATTATATTTACATATATAATAACTTATGGCTATTATTTGTTCTTTATATATATATACACATGTATATGCTGATTGCAGAGAAAAAAGATTTTGCTGACTGCAACTGTGCTTGGTCTCCCTCTGACTCTTGCTGCCATCTTAAGATATATAACTCCCTGCATACGAAAAGGAAAAAAGCCTTATCCCTTTATTCTTCTGCTGTCGCTGTACTACAGTTGCTTCACAACTTTCAAGCACTAATTTCTTTCTTTTTTGTTCTTTTTTTTCCCCTTCTTCTCTGTTATGCAGAATATAACAAAGCGACTGGTTTTCAGCACAAAGCTTTTACTTCTATATCTGCAAAAGTAGTGGCTTTATTCCCCAGTGTGACTCTATAGGGCCATAAAATTTCATAAGTATATGTGCACGTGTTTGCATTCGCATGTCTGCAGTGTGGAGGTGCCCTGTGTAGAAATGACATCCAACTCTAAAAGCATAAGCTGTAGATTAGACATTCAGGGCATCTGTCCAAAGATTGCAGTTTTGATAAAGCTGTACATACAGTAAATATTTCTTGTGACATAACACTTATAAAAAATATTATGACAGCCTTGAAAACATTTTGACAAGCAAGAAAGCTATTTAAAGTAGAAGAGACAACCTGATTAAAAGAAAAAATTAGGATGGCCAGCTTGAGAATCTGTGAGAAGGGCTGTGGTCTTCTTACTTTGCTTTTATTTACAGGAAAAAGAGTGAGTTGCAGAGATGTTTAGACACATTTCCTATTAGGAAATACCGGTCCACTGTTGAGAGGACCAGAAATTAAGTTTGGGATTAAAAGATGTGAAAAGAGGAGAAGGATTTTTTTCTTGAAGTGTTGATTGGGAATGGGGTATGAACTGGGGTGCCTGGCTCGTGTCAGCTAGGCTACCTTTCAGATTCATCTGTAATGGAGTTCAGAAAGAGGACACTAGAGTCCCATTTAATTGGCTTCTGTATATTTAATATTGGTAACCTTTGTCAGACAACTCAGAAGAAATTATTTACAAATTTTAGGTATAATCTGAGGAGATATTTTGTTGTTTCTCATTTCTTTAATTTCTTTTGTTTCCAGTTGTGCAATTACAAATTTTATCTTTTTCTTTGCTAGAATAGGCTTGCAATGTTTTCATTTTTTAAGCTTGTCTGATATCCAGTGTGAATTCAGGTGAAAATGACAACACTAGAAGCTTTCTGCATGTATTTGTTACCTTCAAAGGAAAAAAAGTAATGTGTTCAGGCAACACATTGCTAGGGAACACCAGGAGGTCCTGAAATGAAGATGAACTCAGCATCTTGGAAGTTGGGAGTATTTTCTGTATAAGATTACTTTGACAGCTTTGTGGTTTTTTTAGGAAGGGGGTCTGAGAAGTGTCCCTCGTCCTTATATTGTATATGGCATCTCTGTGCACCCTCTGGATAATCTCACAAATAAGTGCATAGGAAACTGCAAAAGAAAAAGTGACCATTTTTTGACTGGCAATAAGGGGTGAATTAATACTTTTTCTCTCCTTCCAGTTGCCAGCCCAGATCTTTTAGTGGTGACATTGTCATTCATGAGACTGCGACCTGGAATCTGGATTTGGTTTTAGATACTTAATTTAAAAAATGTAGAATTTGCTTTAAACAAACATCATCCTAGTGTATCAATAGATATTTTTCTGCTTTGGCCAAACCAAAGATTCGTGATTTTTTTACTGATGAGTATTGCACCCTGTCAAGAATCGGTGAGTTAAAACAGTAGATGCAAAGCTTCCTTAATTAGAGAAATATAATACTCTCCATGTAGTCCGTTGAGGACATTTTTTGCTTTCTCACCTAGTCATATTACCACTGCCAGGTCTTCTCTCCAGCTGTCATGCCCTTCTTCTACCTACCTTGAGGAGCTGTTGAATTCCAGTAACTTCCTCTGCTCCATAACAATAGGTCATTTGTGCTTTTCATTTCAGTTTGGCTAGGCTGTTGCTGCTTTGCAATGTTTCCGCCCTTATTACCGTGTGGCAGCTCTGTTCTTACTGCCATTTCTCTTCTCTTTGCAACTTTTTCTGATCCTTGCCCTCTGCCTCCTGACCTGATCTGTAGAGGTATACTTTAATTCATGTCGTTCTGTGTAGTGTAACATCCAAAACAAAACTGACACCTTACAGAGATGCTTCAGAAATTTTCAGTGGGAACGTAAGCATGAACTGTAATTTATAATATCTTTGTGCGCACGTGCATATTGAAGTACTTTCAATCTGTAAGTATACACGAACCTGATAAAATGAAAAATCCAGTACCACCTTAAATGTAGCTAGTGTTACTGTCTTACCATAACACTATAATATGCATATATCTAGATATCTAATAGTATACCTGAAGCTAATGCTGACAGTTTCTATTATGCCATTTTTTTTAGCAGTTATAAGAACTCCTTTATATACTTGACCTTGTCCTGACTTGAGTCTGATGTACGTTCCTCTTAAAACCAAAAGCTGCATTTGGCAGGGTACCAGATATTCTTTTTTCCCCTTCCACTTGCAGTTTTGCTTAAATAGTGTCTCATTTCCATTTCTAATTTAACATTGTATTTTTGCTCATTGTGACAGTATCTACACTTGACAGATTTGTCACAGTATTTGTCCTATTTCTATCAACTGTCAGATTACTTTTCTTTTTCTTGTTCTCCATATTTTATGTCTCAGTACCTGCTAGTCACCATATTTGTCTTACCAGAACATAATGACTTGAACTAAGACTTGTCTCATTCACCAGCATTGGTCTTATTTAGAGTGCATTTATTTTTCAGAGCAGTTTCACAGCATAGGGTATAGAGATAGTTATCAGAATACTAATCCTTGGTTTACTATTGTAACTCTCAGTTTAGTTGGGATTTTGGGTTGTTTAGGGAAGCCTTAACAATGGAATTTTAAAAAAGCAAAAAATAAAATAAATAAAAAACCCCAACAAAATAAACATCATAATCCAATTGTTTATTATTATAATTTCCAGAAGATAGACACACAGGGCCACTTAGACATGTGAAGAACTGGATGAAAAGAATTAGACTTATTGTATAGCAGTGGCTCTTTTCTTCTGAAACTAGAAATGGCATTATCACTTATTTATTATCTCTGTGTTCAGTTTCTATCCTGTTTTTTAACTCATTTTCAGGACGCACTTTAGGTGAATATATTTAGGTTTTGTTTCTTTTTGATCTTTTCCTCTCCCAGTGACCCATAAGAATAACTCATTTTTCCTCACAGGCTCTGAAAATGGCTGAGTTGCATGTGTATCTCTAAGGCAGGATGTTGTGCAAGGTCAGGGCAGCAGTGCAATGTGAGTGAATGTAAATGTACAAGTTCTTGCTCTCAACTTTTGTAAGTACAATGAGGGAGCTCTGGAGCAATGTGATCTATTGCTTGTGGGAGGCCAGTGCTCAGATTTAAAGCAAGCTTCCCTTCAGTTATAATGGCATATTATCTAGGTAGGCATTTGTATTGCTTATTTTTTAAAGGATATTTTAAAACACACTCCCTGGAAGTAATTTTGCAAGGAAAATGCCACTTTTCCACTCCCAATTAAAAGACATTTTATTTACAAGACATCTGACAAAAAGTATCACTGAATGTCAAATCTATATACTATTCTCTCTCTCTATCTCTCTATATATTCAAATCTAGACTATTATCTAGAAAAAGAAAGTGAACAAGAAAAGAAAAGAAGTGCTTGTAGTGTAATGGCATACGACATCCAGGACTTAAGAATGGGATGTGGACGTGAAAAGCATGATGAAGGCATGGACTATGTGTTTATTAGTAGTGCACATGGGGGCTACTGCTATTTTCAGACTAATTTTTTCCACACCCAGAGGGAAATTTACACTGTATAGAAATATTCCCAAACATTTGTTAGAAGGCTGTTTCTTAGACCTGTGCCTTTTAAAATATCCAGTAATCTTGACAAGGTTCTGTAAAATCAGGTGTCTTGTAAAATCTAGGTTTCATTGTTTTGACATTTTTATCTTAGCATGTCTGTGCTCTTAAATGAATACTCTCAGCCAAAATGCTCAGAGGGAAATGAGAAACTTAATGATTCAGATCTTAAAATGAGGTAATCTAATGCTACCAGAATAGGCTAGTAGTTAGAATTCAAATAACTACCAATTGAGATTTGCTTCTGACTGCTAAATAAGCCTTAGTCCACCATAACAAGAGCGGTGTAAGAAGTCACCACGTATCCACATGTGTTTCTTTCTCTCTCAGGAGCCATGATCACATTAGCAGGACTGTCCTGATCTAGAAAGGAGGCTTGGGTGAGAAGTCAATTGAATCCACCTTTCCATGTTTTAAAAATGTACCTATAGACTATGGTTCTACATTTCTGACAGATTTTGTAGCTTTGAACTGTTGCCACACGGTAGTGTGTGGGTGTGCCTGGGTAGTCCGTCAACACCCTTCAACACGTGCCATTGTCGTAAAAAGGAACTCATTTCTTTCTGAGAGCATGTGTTACTACACCTCATTCTTATTCCTTGGCTGAGAGATAAAAGGTAATTTTAAAATTCATTTAGCCAAGAAGATGTGCAAGAAACCTTAATACTCACTATTAAATAGGGATTAATATTTGCAGTCACACTAACTGTTCATGTGTGACTTAGATTTACGAGATAACCAGGTAGAGTGGTTTTAAAGGATCCTCTTTAGGATCAAAAGCATCATCTCCATGAATTCAGTGAGTTGTGCCTCACAAGTTATGAAATTTGAAAACATTTACTTTAAAATTTAACAACCAGAAGACAAATAAAAATCTAAGTAGTGTTATTTTTATCCTTCATGCTTGAGGAATATAAGATTACACACTAAACAGAGAAAAATGGAAATACTTCTGCAGTCAGAACTTGAAGAAAAATACCAAATTTTATGGTCCTCAGTACTGAATTGAGGAGCTTGGCAGCACAGGCTAGGTGTTGATAGGCACATTGGATTATGTTGAACATGTTCCCCTCCTTAATTTCTAAAAGCTCTGGTTTTCCTAGTCGGTTTCTAATTTTGGCAGATCCTTAAGGAGGTACAGACGAAGCAAGCTCTTGACCTTGCTCAGAACAATTTCCCAAGCCACAGGGACTTACCTGATAAAAGGAGTTTATTCTGAAGGTTATTTGTGATTGGCTTGAATCAACACTTCCACTTTAAAAATGTGCCTGATGGAACATAAGATTTGCAAGAAGTATTTTTATTTCTAACCTGTAAAATATATATGGTTATTTTACTTCAGTGTTATGCAGTCTCAGACTGCAAATTACCCACTAGGATATTTGCTGAAAGTGAAAATAAAGGGAGTCTGAATACAGTTGGATTTGTTTGCTTTTGTTTGTGGGAAAAAAAGACATTTTTTAAAGCACTAAAATTAAAACTTCTGACACATTTCTGATCATTAAAATGAAATTATTTGAAAAACCCGTTTAAACATAGTATCATAAGATACATCTATTATATTTCATCAGTTATATTTGTTTTCCATTTCTGCTATTTTATAGGAAAAAGTAATAAAAGGAAAGGATGCTTTAATAAAACTATAAACAAATAATCAGTTATATTTTTAAACTACCTGGAAATAAAGCTGAATTTGATGATGGCTCTAGCATGGAAGACACTTTATATATTACAAGTACATAGCTGCAGTTACCAGAGGGATATATTCCTTGACAGCCCAGGTGGTTCAATTGGCTGCACTATCATTGTCCTGGTGGCAAAATGGATATATGCGGTCATTCCGCTGGTGTCTGTGGACAGCCATTATCATTCTGTCAGTAAAAATAGTGAAGTTAAAAACAATACTTGAAAATACCAGTAGTATCCCTCTGATTTTTACCCATGAATTTTCCAAAGATTTCCTGCGGTCTACCTGAATACACAAACAGCTGGCTTCTAGGTATAATCTGTCACTTGCAGCATTTTTCAGGCTTTCCATCTAAACTAAACATCATTTGGGAACTGAGCACCAATCAAAGAGGCAGAAGGATGTGTGAGCAGCCGCAATGCCAATGGAAGACAAGGTCATGAATGGAGGTTGCCAAAAGACCATTACATGGTCAAAAAGCATCAAGCATTATTAGTGAAGACCAAAGTCCCAACTGGGAATATCCAGTTTCAGGTTCTGACACTGTACAGACAGTCCAAAATATGTGTACAGGCATGTATCTAGACATGTTAAACTATGTTGAGAGTCACATCGTCATTTACAATACTTTGATAACATCTCTGCTTTCCATAGTGCTGATATATCATTGACTAATAGTAACCTTTGCTTAGGAATAGGATTTATTATTATTATTATTTAT